>BLKR01014930.1:0-153988 GCA_011170035.1 Teleogryllus occipitalis | reverse complement strand
AGACAGACAGACAGGCAGACGACAGACAGACAGACAGACAGACAGGCAGACGACAGAAAGACAGACAGACAGACGACAGACAGACAGACAGACAGACGACAGACAGACAGACAGGCAGACGACAGACAGACAGACAGGCAGACGACAGACAGACAGACAGGCAGACGACAGACAGACAGACAGACAGGCAGACGACAGACAGACTGACAGACAGGCAGACGACAGACAGACAGACAGACGACAGCCAGACAGACAGGCAGACGACAGACAGACAGGCAGACGACAGACAGACAGACAGGCAGGCAGACAGACAGACAGACAGGCAGACGACAGACAGGCAGAGGACAGACAGACAGACGACAGACAGACAGACGACAGACAGACGACAGACAGACGACAGACAGACGACAGACAGACAGACGACAGACAGACAGACGACAGACAGACAGACAGACAGGCAGACGACAGACAGACAGGCAGACGACAGACAGACAGACAGGCAGACGACAGACAGACAGACAGGCAGACGACAGACAGACAGGCAGACGACAGCAGACAGGCAGACGACAGCAGACAGGCAGACGACAGCAGACAGGCAGACGACAGACAGACAGACAGGCAGACGACAGACAGACAGGCAGACGACAGACAGACAGACAGGCAGACGACAGACAGGCAGACGACAGACAGACAGACGACAGGCAGACGACAGACAGACAGACAGACAGGCAGACAGACAGACAGGCAGAGGACAGACAGACAGACGACAGACAGACGACAGACAGACTCACAGACAGACTCACAGACTCACAGACAGACTCACAGACAGACTCACAGACAGACTCACAGACAGACTCACAGACAGACTCACAGACAGACTCACAGACAGATTCACAGACAGACTCACAGACAGACTCACAGACAGACTCACAGACAGACTCACAGACAGACTCACAGACAGACTCACAGACAGACTCACAGACAGACTCACAGACAGACTCACAGACAGACTCACAGACAGACTCACAGACAGACTCACAGACAGACTCACAGACAGACTCGAGACTGATGACAGACAGATACTTTTCTAAAATCTTTTTTCAACCGGTGAACCCCAAAACGTGATAAACGACCCACAAAATAGTATTTTCAATTGTCAACAAAATATTGATATCAATTTTTTGCAACACTATAATATTTTCTGTATACTAAGAAGAAGAAAAAGTCCGCATTATCGTTGAATTTGCTGGTACATTTTATTGAAAATACATTTGTTTGGATACTAAAACAATGTCTACTAATATGTAGATGATGAATGGAACAACTGTAAAAGGTAGGCCTAAGATTTTGGTGTTCGGGAAATGATATATTCAACATGGACTTTACATCTATAATGGTTGTGATTCTTGACCACAATTAAGAATATCAGAGGACTCTTATCATTTTTAAAATTAAATAGCAATAGAATGATTGAATCCTATTCCAATTATCCTTGCACAAATGGAGCTGTTAAGGATTTGTTTTTACGCTTAATATTAGCATGACCCGTAAAAAAATAAAAATGTACATACTGCTTGACTATAATTGTATTTATAGTGGCATGCATAATTCAACAAATCAATTTTCTTATTTTGAAACGCGTTTTGGTCGTTTAGTGCGAACAGACCCCCGTATCTGTCTTGCCTCCTCCTCCACCAGGTGCGGTCGTCTTGAGACCTGCCGTGTCTCCCAATTCCATTATCTGATATGCCCAACAGGTACTAATGTTCAGTTTGTTTTTGCTACACCTACGCCACTCGTACACGCTAAGAAACAATCCATGCCACGACACAGTTAAATATCCATATTCCGTGATTCGAACTATGAACCTCTTTGTCTTTGATTGTCACTGTCTACCTCTTTATTAATTACCAGTCTGGGTGTAAGTTATGTCCCGAATTCGAAAGCATTGAAAGAACTATCTTCTAAGTCTTTTAGTTTTTTTTTCTGTCGAATGGTGTAGTTTGGCAACTAAAAGACTTTCTCAATGAGAATGTTATAACATTTTAAATATTTTAATTTATCCCGTTAAAACAATCATAATTATTTTCATCATTGGCAGCTGGTCCTCTCAATGATATGCATAAAGACACAAATTTACTTCGAGAATAGACTAAGTGAGAATTGCACGCTATCACACCGAGAGTTCTAACAAACATTTTCAAAAATTTTCGTACGTAGCTCGTGGCTTAGAGCAAAGTAGTAGCTCACCTTTCTGTAAAAACGTCCGCGTTCGTTTCCAGGATAAGCTCATGTGAAATCTGTTCAAGCGAGTCTGCCTGCTTCACAGGGGCTAGTCCAACCCCTGTGAAGCGTCCAAAACCCTATCACTGTCCTAATTCGTTCTTTATTCTGGCCGCTGGGTAGTGACGCAGGACCGTGTAAGAGAGAGGCGTGTACGCGGAGATGCTACCGGGCGGTCATACTCACGTCTCCTGACAAAACTCACGAATTACATATTATAATATAAAAAAAGTATACTTTAAAGGAGAATTATTCCGTATATTACGTGCGTTCTACACCAAGTTCTTGGCTTGTCAACATTTTCATGAAACGTGACTGAACGTTGTCACAGAAATAGTGACAGAATGTTAAAAAATTCTTCGTCAGACTTTTCATAATAAAATACACTCTCCAAATTCATATTTTTAATCAATAAACAGTACACCATACAAAATATATTCACCAAACACCATAAAAGATGTATTCAATAAATTAAAAATACTTTGAACTTCTATACCTTCAACAACACGCGTAGTTTTATTTAGACGAAGACAAAAAACTGGTATTCCCCTCCGTTTTCCCAAAACCGCTGAGGCCCAGTGCAAGCCTGTGACGCTTTCTATATATAATTGCGATACTAAAACGCTCGGAGAATAACAGGATGCTTGCATTGTCGACGCATAGGAATGGACGGCCAGAAGGATGGCTCGACCTTAAGATGCTAAAAGTCCATAAGTGTAACGTCACACATCAGTGCGCTGGGTTGTTGGCAACTAGACGCAGAAGAGAGTATTTGACCGGCACTCCTTGATTGCAAAATTATTCCTTTCATTGCTTTTGTAACAATATCTGAATTATTGAATGACAATAAATCGATAAACATATTTCTAACAAATGACAAGGAGTTTTAATTTTTGGGCGGTGGTGCAATCGTGCAACCTAAGCACGATTCGACACCTATTTACATGCCAAGTCTTAAAAGTTCTTAATTTCACAATTATTCAAAAAGGCGACGAATATCATATAACATGTTTCTAGAGATGTTAATAAACAGCTTGTCTTACAAGTCTGAAGTTGGTTATTGCAGAATACACCAGTTGTGTTGTTTAGATGCAAATCTGAAGAAGAAAACGCGTTCTGAAAGGGGCACGGTATCTCCCCAATAATAATATTAGTTTTGTTGATGCCACAACAACATACTATAACATATAGGGACCAGGCAATATTTTAGTTATATATACGGTTTAATAAAATAATGTTATAATATTGCCAGAAATGGGAAGAAATAACGTTATTAAGCACGAAAAATAGTGGGTGATATCGTTTTTTTTTTCTCGAAACGATGTGATTAAAATTTGTGCAGAGTTAATCGAATTTTCCTACAAAGACATGCTTAGAAGAAAAACTAGGGAATCCAAGGAAAGTTAAATCATATTTCATTTGATCTCTGAGATCGCCTCTTCAAAAAGTGGTAATTTGATGTTTATGTTAAGAAAGACTTGTTGTTTATTTCTGTCTTGAAATAAAGAAAAACTTGTCACAGGTGAAAGGAATTCTCGATTGCCGTTACAGTGTTATGTTATAGTGATTTGAAATTAAATATCTGACGTATATAAAATAATTTTATTTTTTTCTTCGTAAATAGTAAATGTTACGGCCCCACTCTTTCCGCGTGATGTAGGTCATATATTTATAGTATTAATTTCATCTTATGTAACTAATAACCCCTAAATTATAGTGGTAAAACGAAGTACGTTACTGCCATAATTAATCTCATCAATATTTTTTTCTATAGACTTATATCTTAGCGTAACGGTAGGTTTCCTAAAATATAATTGAAATCATGTGTATCAAGATTTATTGGGTTAGTTAAGGAAGATGTAATTTCATTTAAAAGCAATAATGAGTGAAATATATTTGCGAGAAGATTTTTATAAGATGGTTATTACGTTAATAGATATTATGGGAATTCTGATGTGGTGTTGTTGACGTTCTTATGAGACCTCTTGTATTTCTTCTGATAGATATTAGTAGCTTAAAATACAGAAATTCCTGTGTAAACATACTGTTTTACTTGATAAAAATTTAAAATATACACAAAATGTCATTAAACCCCGAGTTAAAATGATTAATCGTATTTAAATGAGTTTTAATCGTTCTAACCGAACATAGAAATATGGATTTGCGAAAGTAACAAAGCAAATTTCACAAAATTGTCCAACATTTAATGTTGTAATTTTTCTGAGAATCTAAATCTATACTTTATGCTATATAACTGATAAACGTATAACAATAAATGGTAACTTTTACTCTTAGGTGTCTCTAATGACTATAAATGGAAAGAAAAGTAAAGCGATCACATTTTGTAGGGCCAGAGCTTTTCATACAATATCTTATCAGCTAGGTAATGACGTAGTTCCGAGAGTCTCGAGCTGTAAATACCTTGGCATTCTCCTGGATTGTAAATTGGGGTGGGAGAAACAAACGAACTATGTAGTGGGTAAAGCTTGGAGGTCTTTGCATTTCGTCATGAGAAATCTTAAAAAATGTAATACGAAAGCAAAGGAAATCGCGTATACCTCGCTTGTCAGGCCGGTAATGGAATACGGAGCCAGTTGTTGGGATCCGTACAGAATAGGACTTAAAAAGAGCTTAGAGAGGATACAAAACAGAGCGGCAAAATATACATTTCGGAAGAACACACCTGCGCATTGGGAATCATTAGAACGCCGGAGGAAGAGGGCACGACTTTGCGCGCTGTATAAATCTTACGTTGGATGTTCCGCATGGCAGGAAATTCGGGGAAGGCTAGATAAACCAGATTATTTAAATAGATTTGATCATAAATATAAAATTAGAACAAGAATACAAAGAACGGACGTAGGGAAATTCTCCTTCGTAAACAGAACTATAGTAGATTGGAACGATTTGCCTGCGACAGTTTTTGAGCCCTTTCCTTGCTCAGCGCGAGGGTTTAGAAAAAAATATAGGAAATTAGTCAGTAGGGTGAAAACGTAGTGAAGTGAAGTGAAGTGAAGTGAAGTGAAGTGAAGTGAAGTGAAGTGAAGTGAAGTGAAAGGTGCGATTATGCGTAGTCTACAGAAAAAGTATTGAACAACTAATATTTAGATAAAGTTATATGCAGTGCAGTGAAGTGAAGTGAAGTGATTTCATTTCTTCTGAATATGACTGAATAAGTTCTGATTGGTGTGTAGGTGAGGGTTCCTTCGTCTCTCTATGTATATATGCGTATATGTTTGTATGTATGTATATTTGTGTAATATGTAAGTTTATTCATTTATATGGTAGTGTGTATGCATTTTAATGTTTAGTATAGGAATGTAAATGTCATCTGCATATATAGGAAATGAGAGTCAATTTGTTTGTTTATATTTATTTTTTATATATTATTTTATTTGTAATTGTAAGTTTGCATTCTGCCACCGGGCATCATTTGCCCAATTGTAGAATAAATTTCTATCTATCTATTCGAGACTTGTTGATTTTTTTCGAAAATTACAAAAGTCTCTTTTTTTTGTTGATTTTTCGAAAATTACAAAATTGCGTCAAAATAGACGTTGCGTCAAAATAGACGGAAAAAAAATTCGAGACTTTACGCTCTTAAATCAAATATCCGTTGTATTGACGTAATGCGCTTCACGATATCCATTCACAATCACTAGTCGTATTATTATTCCATTCAGTGTGGTACTTAGTGGAATGCAATCTCTTTAGCCGTTCCTAATGTTCTAGGAAAATGTTATTTAAATTATTTATTTTAATGCTGTTGCACTTTCTCTGGCCACGAGCATGCAGAACTTCGTTTTTCATGTTTTTTGTTGTGCCAATTCTGTGTCTAATCATTACTTTAAGAAGCTTGAAACGGATATATTGGTTTTAGTATATCGGTATATCATATCAAATGAAGCTCTCCTTTATTTTCCTTTCCAACATTTTGTTTATTTATTCAACCCCCTAGCAAAAAATGTAAACAAACGTAGTTCCGAGAATTCTGCATATTAATTTACTATAGCGTATTCAACTACCTTGTGAATGAAGAAAAGCAATTCATTTCAATGTTGTGAATGAATTGCATAACCGCCGAGGGTGAAGGAGATATATTTGCGTTTCATTCCATGTACAAGATAAATGAAAATTGATTTATTAGCAATAAAAATTGTTTATAATTAAGGAATGAATGAAAACAGCGATTAATGAATTTCATATCAAGGGCAATGTAATTTCGAGATAATTTTAATGTTATAAAGTTAATTTCATCGCAGAGACCAGCATAGCTGAGTATCAATTTTCAGTGAGTAAATCGTTGTTTAAAAAAATCATTTTTAAAAGTCTTTTTTAATGAAAATAATTTGTTTTTTTTTACTTCTTAATTATACGTTACACTAATATTTTACTGCATGAATTATTAAATCATTCATATTATGTGTATCTATATACACTGTAGATGCCAAAATGTTGCACAGTTGTCAATTGCACAAATATGTGATTACGTTTGTAATAAACCCCATTTCTTGTGAAATGTCCACATAATTTTCAATTTTTCATTTAATTGAGATTTACAAAAATCTATTTGTATCTTGCTCAGATGGATTTCTTTCCAAGCTGTTGCAACTGGACAATAATTATTTGACGTGGCATGAGAAAAAAGTCGTAATCTTCAGAACGTTGTAAAATCCTCGTAACCGCAATGTTCGTACACAGGAGGATTACAACAGAAATCCATCTTTTGGGAACAGATGTCTAATATTGAGATAATGGCTACGCATAATCAGTACCCGTTATCCATTTTCCTGCAATGAAGTTAATATTACGTGTTAAGTGATGAGTTGTTACCCGCCCTTATACTTGTAAAAAATGTTTATTAAAATCGTGACAAAAAATCATCATTAGTAAAGTATATCAGGATTGCTTCTATCAGTACTTAGACAATGTAAGACAAGACACATAAAAGAATGTGCAGCGACCCCTTGATTGCGTTCTAGTGTGACAGCAAGGAGGACAAACATCTCGTCGGGTGACAAGCGACGAGCGAGGGGCGCGGGATGCGAAGAGAGCGCAGCGCGGGAGTCACGGGCGCTCGTCCCGAGCCTTCTTCTGGGCTAAAGCAAGTCCCCGCGGCACCGCCAGGCCACGCATATTGTTACGAGATATCGGTGGCTCCGACGGGCGGCGGCGGCGGCGGGGGCGGCTGCGCGTGCTTCGCGAATGGCACAGCGGCTATTGTTGCGAGTCGCCGCGGAGGCGGAGGCAAACGCCGCCGCGAAGCCTCGGGGGTATTGTCTTCCGCCCGACACCCCTCCCCCTGCACTCCCCGGGACCTCGGCGCCACCCCACCTCCCTTCCACCCACGCGCCCCTGCTGCTGGCTACGCGCTTTCTCCCGCTCATGCACCACCCGACCACCCACCCACCACCCACCAGACCGTCCGGCCTTCCCGACCACCCGACAGCTCGACCGACCAGCGGAACGCGTCTACAATATTATTGTGCGCACTTTTGGAAACAGCGCGCCACCTGAAATATATAGGTTTTAGCCTGACTTAACAGCCAGTCAGAGCGCGCCTGGAAAATACAGCGCCAATCGCCGAGCCCGAGTCAACAAGCGCCGAAGAAATTGTTTCAAACAGCAACGCGAATGTATTTTTCCGAACGGATCGCCTCGCCAAAGGGTTGAGCGTTTTGAGCTAATCGCTGAAATATACATAAAGAGATTTTACTCTTCTAATGGAGTGTGAATTTAGTGTTTCGCAAAAAGAGTACTCCCTTAATTGATGATTGGGTCTGTTTCAACTCTTCTTCGCTCATTCATTCAAACGAAATTGTTCTTGAAATATTGCATAATATAAATACGTTATGGAATTCACTACAAATTGAAATATATTTTCTTTTTTACCCTTGTAAGCCGTACACAAAAGACGAAACAAAATGATTTTGTTTATCTTCGTGTATTTTTGGGAATGAACAATATTTTTAACCTGTGTAAATGAAACGTTGAAAGTGTGCGATAAATGCAACCGATTTTTGTAGTGCAGAAACAATAAATGAAACGTAACTGCTTCAACTTCATATTCTGGAATTTTAAAAAATACACAATCATACTGTTATTAATGTACATTTTAAACGTCTTGAATCTTATTAATTTTTTACTCGTCTTGATGTAAATCTAAGAAGGAAAAAAAACTAATATCAACCAAGCCCAGAAATGTTTTACGAAAATTTATTAGTAACTAACTTCTGTATTTTCTACTTTCTTCGTCTAATTTATTACTCGCATTCTCACCTTAAAAATCCCGGAGCATTAATTACTCGGGAAAATGCTAACTACAGTTCATTATTATGAAATATTGAGACATGTTTGCGAAGAAGCTGTACTTATTTTTTAAAACAGTTTAATCATACTGGATGGCTAGATTATTATATTCAAGCAGTATTTTTAACTATATTTATGTTCCTAGAACAAAATAGCTTAATTAAGCAGTTACGTTTCATTTATTGTTTCTGCACTACAAAAATCGGTTGCATTTATCGCACACTTTCAACGTTTCATTTACACAGGTTAAAAATATTGTTCATTCCCAAAAATACACGAAGATAAACAAAATCATTTTGTTTCGTCTTTTGTGTACGGCTTACAAGGGTAAAAAAGAAAATATATTTCAATTTGTAGTGAATTCCATAACGTATTTATATTATGCAATATTTCAAGAACAATAGCTCTTACATGAAATCACTTAATTGATTTTATTTATATATACTGCGTTAATAAATGGAATAAAATTAAAATATCACAATATAATATTTTTATTAGCTGTGTACCAGGAGAGGTGGCTCAGTGCAGCAACTGATGTCACTGAAGTGCCCCTGACCGGGATGTCTTTTTTTTAATTTTTTATTTTAGAAAATTAGTTATTTAATACTTGTAACAATCGTTGTTTGTTTCATTTTTGGAAGAATTTCTGAATACTTCCCACTATTGTTTTTGACCATTATTCCTTCCGTTAGATAGAAGCCTTTCTGTGACTTGGCAGCTGATAACTGACCAATTCGCAGTGTACGAATAAAGCGAATATTTTAATCAACCAACTATGAAGTAAATATTGCTCTTCTCATCTAGAAGTTTTGCTTCTCCGTTAGTTTTTCCCAGTTTTTCATTTCAAGTGCGTGAGTGGAAATCTCACAGGTCGTCGACTCATGACATCCATTTCTACGATTCTTCTAAATTTTTAGTGGTTTCTGATATTTCTCCAGTGCAAAATTATTATTGCATTTATTTTTCCGTCAGTTCTTAGTAGTACTATTTTCTTCTGCCTCATTTTCAAGCTAATTTGCTTCCAGTCTATTGGTTTTTTACCTATCTAGAGGTTTCCAGCGATATTTCGAACTTGACGGATTAGATTCATGGCATGGCTGTAAATTTTTCTAAAATGAAGTGAGTTACTAAATACGCATATTTAAAAAAATAGTCATTAGTCATCGGTTTATCAAATAAACAGCAAAATTACAAATATAATGAAAATGTGATAGGTAAAATAAAATATGTAAAATATAATAATGTAACCCATTGTCCTTTCAATTTTAGAAAATAACTTAAAATATCATATCCAGAACAAATAAAAAACCCTTTTATCCTCTAACGGCAAAACTTTACCTAATAACGAAGACAGTGACCGACCAAACTGAAAAATTAATGAACGGTTAATTGAGTAATACGTAATATTATCTTCACATACACAATAAGTATTTGATATCCAACGAACGGAAGTCAATTTCAATGAAGAGATTGTTTTTACTAACAGAAATGACCTAGAATACAGACGTTAAACTACAAAGATAACGTGAGTAATAATAATAGCAACAAAATGTCATTGTTAAATATTAAACATAAGTCACAAACAAAATATTGCCATTGTTTGATAGTATTAAAAACGTATTATTAATGCTTATAATAATTTTTGTTGAATCTCACATCTAGTACGCGTTTGAAGTATTAGTGTTTCCCAGACATTTAGATTGCAAAAGAAAATTATCCGAATGATGAAAAGATGCCATCCATGTGATTCCTGCAAGCGTCTTTTCATTGATCTTGGAATCTTACCATTGCCTTGCCTATTTATTTACGAATCCGTAGTATTTGTCAAAACTGACTTACTTAACGGTGGGAACTTATTTTCATGTAATACTGATATTTATAGTTACAACACTCGACGTAGAAATCATGTTCATCAAGTGCCAGTATCAACAGCTCACTACAAGAAATCCACATACAATACATGTACGTTACTTTACAACGCATTGCCAGATGGAACTAAAAACTTAAAAATGGTACACAAATTTAAGTTAAAAGAAAAATATTTTCTGCTGCAAAACTGTTTCTATACAATTAGAGAATATACTGATCGTCAAAAAGAAAAACAATGATTACTTTAACAAAACAATGATATAGTACAATGAAGTAGTTTACATGAATTAGTTTGCATTAAATAATTTTTAAAAAGATTTAAATGTCTGTAGCAAGTAATGTACTTCAGCTTCCGGGTCAATGACCCCCATCTCGATCGGGTTTTTGTCCAGTTTCCCTGATCCATTAAGCAAATGCTGAGATGGCCCCTTGATTTGCTTCTCGACCTAAATGTAGCTTCACTATGCGCACGTTTCGTTGAGCTTTCCTTTTGCTTGTAGTAGTTGTAGAGCTTTATGGCGAGTTTCTATTTGTTAACAATAGAGAAAAATTAAATCCGTTCGTTTACCGTTACAAATAAGTTTTCTATAATTCGGCAACGAAAATATCTAGATTTTGAAATGTTAATCTCTCGCTTTTTTAAATTTATTATTATTATTATTATTATTATTATTATTATTATTATTATTATTATTATTATTATTATTATTATTATTATTATTATTATTATTATTATTATTTTCATCTTTCAACTATTAATAGTTAAATAGTTGGGAAGGGATTCTGAAACTCAAGAAAGCGTGCGCAGATAATTTTCTCCCCCCATAGTCACATACAGTTCTTGACTGTTTTTTACTAAATAAATAAATAAAGTGTTTTGATGATGACGTCACGTCTATTTTAGCAGATCCTCGGAAGAATTACGAAAATATATAAATATTTGCAATTTTTATAGAACCAGATGTTTGGTGTGTAGAAACATTTAGAGCAAGATTAACTGAATTCTGAAGAACAATTAATAAGTGTTCTGAAGACATGATCTGAAAATTACCGCTGGCAGATGAAATATTAATAACTGATACTTTTAGAATCTACGTGGAAGTTTACATTGGCGATTAGGTCCCAAAGCTACTGCAGTATAATTTCTCCTCCACAGAAATTCGCTTTTACCTTATAAAAACTCTGGCTTATTCTCAAAATTGTCAAATAATGAATGTATTTATGTAGGACAGATTGGATCACCACTATTTTTTAAGCTTCGAAAACGGACGACAATACACCAAGGGATGGTAGAACTTGGGCCATAGGTCCCTAAAGAGAACAAATTTGAAACGTGAATCAAGATTGCAAAACTTGAGAGGAGAGATAGATTGGGAATTTCCAGTAAAAATTAATTTCACTCAAGTACTAAAAACAAATCACAACACAAAGGGATTCTTGAAGGTAATATTCATTCACTCATTAGAATGATTAGTTTTCTCAGTCATAAGCAAAAACCTAAGAAGTTGTTGCATCGTCACAGCAGAATTGCAGACGTCCTGTATCGTCACAAAAATCTGGTTTGCATTGAATTTGGCCTGGCAAAATCTCCAGTTATCATGTGAATCTGATGTAACTAGTGTGTGTATAGCCAACATTTTTTAAGCATTTTGTCGCTTTGAGACAAAGCAAACCCACAGGTCCCTATGCAATGTATCTTATCTTTCTGGCATAAACATTTTTCTTTTTGTGAAATTTGCTTTCTAAGGATCCAGAAAAGTTTTCTAAATAACGTACGAGTATAAACTTTGCTTAATGGGAAATCAATGGAGACGCCATCTCACCTAATCACTGTGAGGATTTAGCACGAAATACTCAGGAAGTTCTGATGCAACGCATACTTACAAATTGTAGTTCCGGAAAAAAGGAAATATAAAAATGTTTTTAGAGAATCAAGAAAATGAACAGGAATCAACCCTGGTCTCCAAAGCATATTTCAAAAGAAGGACATTTGTGTGTTATTATTGTACGCCATAAAAAAACAACCGTTCTCAATTCATTAATCCAAGCTATGTACGTTAATTTAAAACTCCTTAGAACGGTTTAAAGGAATCAAAAGTGTAGAAAGTGTAGAAAGGAATCAGAAATGTAAGAAAACAATTCCCTATATAAGTTGAACACTTCAGACAGAAAACCAGAAAATGAATTTTTCCCACAAGTACAACATGATGGTCAAGTTGTTTGCATATTTTGTATTGCCGACAGAAACAATCTGTCATTCAGTCAATTTTTTAAAAAAAATATAAAGAGGCAATACTTACAAATTAATTGTGACGGTCCACATCAGAGACAAAGACTGATAACGATATCTGAAATTTTTTTTAAAGAAAAAATTGTCAGTCCGCTAAAAACATAAAAATATAACTTATAAATAAAATGCCAAAATAATTCGTTAATTATATCTATAAGTGAAAGAAAAGAACAATAAATCGAAAAATTGTAAATCATATGGTGATGACACCATATACAATAAGCTCTTAAATATAATATTACTTGTTGAGACAACGAAAGTAAATAAAATTATTTTATTTCATTCTGAGATACCAAAAGAATGGGAAACAAGTATCATAAACCAATAATTAATAGGAATCACCTAAACCTTGATAATTAGAGGAATATACCTTCTCGGCTCCACACGCAAATTATTGTCAACGCATGTAGCTAACAAACAACAGAGTATGATGGATGGGGAAGATGATCATCACGCTTTAACAGAGGAGGATTTTGCAACGATTCAATATTCATAGTTAAATAAAGAAAGAAATGAATACACAAATCATTGTATAACTGATGATTATCTGAATCATCTGTTATACAATGTCTAACAATGTCTAGACTGAGGTGAAGATGGAAAGTTATTTTTGATTCCTTGTAATGGAAGAGGCCGTTGCATTATGAAGAAAGAAAAGAAAAGGATAATCTCTACAACACAATATAAAAGGGTCATGGATTGACTTATAGACAATACTATTCGCTCTCGTTATTTTTTTGACAGAAGTTATCAGTAAATAACAGTAATCTTTAATGTACTAAAGATAATGTTTCTTTGCGCTAGCTGGTGTTCAAACGTGCTTGTATGAAATGCCAAAAAATAATATTTCTGGGCATTTCGTAGAGTAGAACTATTAAATATGTATTTTTTTTAATTTTAAGGGTTTGTTTACTTTAGTTATCATTCGAAATTACCTGTATTTAATTTTATATACACCTAAATGAAATTATCTTTACCACTTATTACTGTGAATATCTATGCCTTCATAAAATGTCTCTGAAAGTTGCCTTGAAAATAGAGATATTTCAAGGCATATTTATCTTCCCAGGATCTATAAATATACATTGAATTTTAGATATTTGAAATAATTCTCCAGTAACATCTTGTCAAAGTGTGGACGAGCTTTTTTCTTTATCAAAGTGAATAAAATAACTGTGTTAATTTGTTAATCGACTTTTTTTAAACTACAGTTTTTGGAATCCATCGTAAATCTTTGTTTTCTGAATCTTACTTTGCATGTTTTTAGTTAATTTATTTTTACAAAGATTTTTATTTTGTGAACAAGCATATGTATACAAATACGAGGATCTCCCCCCCCCTCTCTCTCTCTCTCTCTCTCTCTCTGTATATATATATATATATATATATATATATATATATATATATATATATATATATATATATATATATATATTATACATATTATACATTATTCGCATTAGTTTCTTGGGGCATCGTTCTCCAACTACAGCATTGAAGATACGAGATTTTTTCCTTAATGAAATCTTGTTCAAAGATATAATTTTCAATAAGGTCATGTACAATTTTTGAAAACTGTGAGTGGTTTTCGCATAATTTCGCGTAAAATAAACGCAATTTAAAAAAATATTTTCCCGAAAACTGCTATAAATGTTTTCTAAAAACTTTTCCTTAAGTAGATCAAATTATGCTTATTAAAATAGCACACGTCTCATTTTCGGTTGTCACTCTGTTTTCTAAAATTGCAAAATAATATTGCAAAAGAAGAAGACAAAACATTTTCTTGCATGAAATCTGTTCTAAAAAAACTACATACTTTTCTGAAACACGAGTGCTTTTCACGTAAGTTTTTCGAGTCCCGACGGCGGCAGGATTTTCGACTAGCTTTTCAGCTTGGTCGATTTCAGTCGCTGTTTGGAAGAGAATTCTATTGGCCGGCTGCTCTGATCGGTAGTTTTCCCTGGTTTCTCCGATCAACACCTGGCGAATGCCGGAGCATTATCCTAACAAACGGGTCACGAACCGCGCGTGATCTTTCTTTCCTCTTCATTGTCCTATCCCCACCCCTTACACACACACACACACACACACACTTATACTATCATGCACTACACTACCACACATGCGGGAGACCTGTCCGGAACTTTCAATTTGCCCCGCCTGGGCGGTGCCCCGCTGGTGAGATACCTCGTCGGAAAAACCCCGCTAGTCGACGATAATTCGGTGCCGGATCTCGCCTCCAGTGGGGGAAGACCACCACCACCACCAATGTTCAAAAATTAGCAAAAAATCTAATGGACATATCTTTTTGCCAATAAAAAATATATTGTCCGATAAAAAACAACTTTTCATCACAAATTTTGTAATAAAAATGCTCGTATTTCTAAATCCTTTCAATAACCAATGATGAAATTTCGTAGAAATAAAATAGTAGTATATAGGAGTATTTTGGGTTTTGAAAATCGAAAAGAGATGACGTATTTTCACTATCGATCGAAGAGTTTTATGTCCCCTATGACCTTCCAGTCTTAGCTACGAATTTTTTAATGCAACAAATACAGAAAATTTATTAAAATTGTTAAAAATTGAATTATTTTTAGATAAAAATAACGTTCCAAAAAATCCAAAAAATATGTTTTTCTTGTATTTTATCATGCTAAATTCGAAAATATAATTATTTGCATGATTTCCGAAACTTCGATATTTTTTGGCCGTTTTGACAAAGAATGTCACATATCCGTTTCCTAAGAAGACCATTCCAATTTTGAAGACATGTAAATCATTACAGAAGCGTAAGAATGGATGTCAATTTTTCCATTCACAATAACACTAATGGTACATATATTCACTTGTTTGATTTTCACAATTTAGGCATAGAGGCGTCCGCATCAGTTACGTTGACATAATTATGTGAGCTCTCTTGTAGACTTCATGCTCCTCATTTCATCGTAGAACGTTTGTTATTTTTTTCTTTATATAATAATAAATACTTTTCCTTTAATATATACACACACAGTAAACCCTCCTTAACACGAATTCCAAGGCACCGAAAAAGTCGGAGTTTGTGTTTTAAAAATTTGTGTTATCCGAGTAATATAAATGTCCGTATTACAGTAATCCTTTGCCGGGACCGAACTTTGTTCGTATTACGGCGAAATTCGTATGAAGCGAGTTCGTGTTAACGAGGGTTTACTGTATTAGTAATCATTGAAATAATAGTTTCGAATTGAAAAGGATATGAACGAATCCCCCGCTTAGGAAGAATCTCCTGGGTTCATTGTATTTAATTTCTACGATTACGGTGTGAAATGGCATCATGTTCAACTTTTCGATATTCTTCCATTACTTTCATTTCTATTAAAATATAATAATAATAATAATAATAATAATAATAATAATAATAATAATAATAATAATAATAATAATAATAGATAACAAATTTTATGTATTTGTGAATATTTACTTCATATGTTCTATGAACTACAAGAAAGAACTTCATCAATTGTCATTCTTCAACACACAATGTACATGTCACTTTTGTATCCGTTGACTTCCGTAGATGAAATTTCCCCTTCTACTTCTAGCTATTTGAGTGCCTTCGTGCCGTAAGTGATCTTTATCGTCTGGGGCCATCTGGTCTTCGAGCCGTGTGGATCCTTCTAAATGGCAACAACGACAATGATTTTTGTTACATTAATAACTTTTGTTGCAATCACGCAAGTTATTTCCTTCTGGACCTCCGTGAATGTTGCCATCAGATTTTATTTTCTTCTCCTGTGATCCTATAGTGCTGTCTCAGAATATCATTGCCAATAACTACTTCCAAAAGTATTTACAGATAGTTTTTATAGGTCATAATAATAATAATAATAATAATAATAATAATAATAATAATAATAATAATAGTAATAGCGTTACATTCTCATGTAGCAATGGGCTTACTAAAATTTTAGAAATCCTACATGAATTCCCGAAATAGCTCAGACGCGGCATTACGTGTCTGCCACCCAACACAGGAGACCTATAGGCCAATTGCTAGTTTGCCAGTAATGTACAAAGTCATAACTGGAGTCATGGTAAACAAAATGTATATACAGAGAAAAACCATGTTGCCAGTTGAACAGAAAGAATGTACAAGTCCCTATGGCTCGTAATTCCTATGGATCCTAAGGAAAATCTTGGTACTAAACAAAGTCATCTTCAATAATGTAAGGAAACGAAAAAGTAATTTACGCATGACTTGGATTGACTACCAGAAAGCATTCAAGACTGTACCGCGCGATTGAATTATGAAGACTGTAGATCTATTGATTTGATTTAGACGTACTGAGTTTTGAAACGTTAGTATGAAATCGTGGACCCCTCGGTGTCTCGTTAGTCAGCGTGCTCGCTTTACCCGGCACGACCCCGGATTCGATTCCCGCTGGAGGAAAAATTAACAGTGCGCTTTTCTTGCAATGTCCCAGTATCTCTTGGTGTGTGACGATGAGAAAGCTCACTTGTCAGGTTGAGAAGATCAGACACAGCGTAGAGATCGCTATGTGCTAACCACGCGTAACCCTCAACCCATGACCACAAGACCAGCGCGCTGGTAGGGCTTAGCTCGTAAAGAGCTGTCGTGCCAAAGTACATACGTAGAATATGAAATTGTGAACAAGTTACTAGTACACAGCGGAATGAAAATAGTAGAAACAAGAGGTATTCAGATTAACAGGAGATTTTTTCAAGAAGATTCACTATCCCCTCTGCTGTTTTGCATTAGCTTGATTCCACTATCCAGGCAATTTTCGAACACTGACTTTAGTTATAAGCTTCATGGTGGTGAAAGACCAGTTTCATATTTGTTTTACATGGATGATCTTAAAGTGTTTCCAAAGAATGAAGCGAGTCTCTCCTAAACGCTGCATATCGTGCGTGAATTTATCAATAACATCTGCATGAAATTTGACAAATGTGCAAAAGTCAATTTAAAGAGAGGCAGTGAGAACGTCTGAGACGATTCATGTTTATATGCACACTCTGATTCAAAATCCTGAGCCAGGTAAAACTTCCAAATATCTAGGCATTGAAAAATGTGAGAAAATCTCGAACGACACTTAATGAAAGAGAGAACTTGCAGGGAATAATACAGAAAAATGAGACTTGTTCTGAACTCCCAGAATAAAATATTTGCACTTGGTAGTTTCGCGTTGCCTGTAGCCGAATACAGTTTCGGACTAGTGGACTGTACCGTGCAAGAAATTCGAATCATGGATTGAAAAGCCAGAAAACTGCTTACAATGCATCATGTCACCCACCCTTCATTTAATGTACACCGACATTGTGTCACGTAAGGAATGAGGAAGAGGTCTCAGGCAAAAGCATGTAGTCAGTCATCATGATGACCCACTAATGAGGCAGGTCATTAAATTTGACCGAAGAATGGGAAACATAAGACATACGGCATAAGAAGCATTGCGAACAAGACTATACAAGACACGCAGAATAACAGACACGCTGAACTTCTTACGCTACTTAACGTGAAGTTTGAGACACAAAAATGTTAAAGAAATCATGGAAAGACAAACCACTGCATGGAATATATTTTAGAAGAATGGGCAAGGTACAGATCAATCAAAATTAATCATTTAAGTATCTTAAAAGTAGAAGAATGAAAATAGAGTCTGAAACAGTTGTAATAGATCCCCAACATCAGACGTTGAGAACACATAATGATAAAGCGGTTCTTAGAATTGCCCATGATGATTTCCTGCATCTGCCAAGATTAGACAGAAACCATCATATTGTCATCAGATAATATTGACTCAGCTTGTCCGATTCTAGCAAAGACTGATAGGGTGTGTAATTATCTCCACTGGGAGATGTGTAACCCCTCGAAATTTCAAATCCATGCTCCAGGTGGTAAAAACACCCATCAAACCGGTGATGTCTGTTGCAACCTGGAGTCTTTTCTATATTCAACCGACTTATAACATACTTAGTTGTTAATCAGTGTAATAATAATAATAATAATAATAATAATAGTAATAATAGTAATAATAGTAATAATAGTAATAATAATAATAATAATAATAATAATAATAATAATACCGTCCGTTTCCATAATATGTTAAATCATTTCAATTTCAGACCTTTAAATTAGAAAAGAAATTTAACAGAATCATTTTGTGCAATTTCTTAAACGTTTTCAGATAATTACTTTTTACAGGTATCCACGGATAGACCACTGAAGTCCATGATGTAGTTTGACAACAACGCAGCATATTTCTCCGACAACATTGCGTGAAGGGTGAGTTTATTATCAATTATCTCTTACTGCGTTTTCTAATCAGCTGTTTCATTCAAGGATTCCTTTGGTTAACGTTTACTATCCTTTTCTGGAGGATACCTTTAGATGGAAATGACAAAATTAGAGCATTGTTCACAGGAAATGCCATTGCACTGATGTTTGATCACAGAATCGTATTTGTCTTTATAACAAACCCCCTCTTTCCCATTTTTCTCAATATAATCATGCGTGATGTGAAATCTATAATAAACATGCCCCAAAATGCTCGTTGTGTTTTAAAAAATATTTCACCTATCTCCGTACATTCGATGGGTGAAGATCACTATTTCCAAAATCATCTCCTCTAAATTAGCTATTCCTCAATTTAAACTAGAGTGAACTTTAGCAGTATATTATTTTTAAAATCCATCCTCTAGGCAACCCCATATTAAGTTTTTTTTTTCAATTATAATATATTTGTGCTCTGCAATCACTCCCTCTAATTAGTGGTTTAGTAATGTGTATTGTTGGAGTAATGCTATGTAACTTTTGTTGATCATGTTTTCTTGCTTACTTTCTCATATAAACAGTGTAAAAGAAGTTCTATAATTGAGCGACAATAATATTTTAAGTTATTGAATGAAAAATATTAATAAGAGTCGAATGATGCTGAACAAATATTAATGATTAAAAGCATATCCTGCATTGATTGTGCCCTCATCCAGACATTTTTGTTCTTTTTTCGCTTTTTCCAAACATTTATAGCCCATCTTTCATTTTTCCTGTATACTGTGACACTTCTTCTTTCGACACAGTATTAATTTTTGGTAATACTTGACAGACACTCAATGTTTTTGAGAATGTTTATGAATAATTAGAATAGAATTGCAATTTGTTTCTAAACTAGAAAACTCATTTTGTTCACATTGATAATTTGAATATAATATTCTAGTTTTTCCTGTGCTCTTAAATTTTCTTTCAGCTGTAATAAACTTTTATGAATGTGTTTTAAATATCATCAATTTTCTCAGACCAGAATATCTTTCATGCTAAACTATACATCTCTACGTATAAAATATACAATGTAATATAAAACTCTAGGGTAGTAAATGGAAAGAAAATGAGAAATATGTGATGTCCGTAGATCTCCATCTTGTCATTTTTGGATTGGAAATATCGACGAAAACGACACATTGCATGTAAAATTTCGATACCAGGCAGAGGCTATCCACTCAGCTATTTAAATATGTTTGAAAATTCGTCTGTTTCGTGCTTAACTGCATAACTTTCCGAACTCCAATGTCATAGCTAAGTACTGTGAATGGTTATTACTGCAATTAAATGTTTTTGAAAAACAAAAACAACATGTTTAAGAATCGTTTTGTTTAGAGCGAATTATAGTTGTCTTCCATGAAAAATATACGAAAATACATTTTATTTTGAGACCTCAACACATAATGGTACTCTTAGAACAGAACTCTTAGAACAGAATTACCATCTATATTAAGGGTTTCCAACGGGGTCGGTATTGCCCTCCTGGGTTTCTTTGAAACTTTGAAGGGAGGACCAAGGGATCCATTGGAGATCTATGGCGGAATATGAACCAGTGATTGATTGGTAAAATCAATATCCCACCGAATACAAATATGTTAATGAAATTGAAAATTAATTGTTTTCTGAAATAAAGTTAAAATATGATAAATTAAAAAATAACTCTTCTTTCGTATCCGTGGTTCATCCCTAGGATCAGAGGCGTAACTCCGATGGTGGAACCGGTCCACCGTCCCAAGAAACAAACTCAGCACTCCATGCTTATTTTCTTCATTGCACCTGCCATGTTCTCATACCTCTTACATTTAAAACTCTTCAATTCACATTTGTTGCTGATAGGACCATTTCAATTTTCTGCATCGGGGCATCCGAGAATCTAGCCTCGCAACTGCTTAGGATGTTAAGATAACTCAACAAATTAAAACCATGAATTCACAACGATATTCTATCGCGAAAGAAAATGCGCTCTGCTATACACACTAGACAAGTGTTATGGCGAGTTAAAAAAAACGCTCAACATTTTGCAACCTTCTGCACAAAAATGAAGATTAAAAATACAGCTTCTCAGGGGTGGAAGGGTTTTCGAATATTAAAAATATAGATGTTTACAAAAGTATTGGCGTACGAAATCTTTAAGAAATTTGTGTGCAATCCTTTGTGCTATGCATGATTATGTATGTGTATTACAGAGAATAAGTAAGGGAACAAAAATTTCTTTAAAAGGTCATGAAAACGAATGAATTTTGGGAATCCCTGATCTAAATATGGTACATTGAATACGGTCGTCTTAAAAAAATATTATTATGCCGCGTTACCTGGTCAAGAAAGTAAACGATATTCCACCAAATTGCAACAAAATAGAACAATGCTGGTATCATTCATAACTTCTGAGCCTATTGAACGGTATTGTTAAAAGAGAATTGTAATTGTGTTAGAAAAGGAATGGTAATTACATTTATAAAAATTAAAAAAATTCCTGATATAATAGTAAATATTTATGTTATAGCAAATTTAATTAATTATGATTTTCATAACGAATATAATACCAACGATAGATGCATTAGATCAAGTGCAAAGATAGAATCTCCACTCATGAATGATGGATACAAAATAATTAAGGTGTTTAATGATTTCATTGCATTCTTAATATGGATACTGTTGCGCTTAACTCTTGCACAGGTTTCCAAATAGTAAGCACTAAGGCCGCAAACAATCATTTTGATAAATCAGAATTAAATCGGAATTAAAACAGATACCACAAAGTTTCAAATTTCTCTAAATTTCCGAAAAATAGTAGGATCTGAAAAATAGTAAGTCTTGATGGTAGATATATATATCTTTATTCTATTTTGATGCAATAATAAAGTGACAAGTTTCTCAGTTACAATAGAAATAGAACACAATTACAATAGAAATTATTCGTAGAATCATAAAATACCATAGAAATTAAACACCATTCAAATACCTTCTGGGAACGATAATTAACATTCTTTTATGAGTGACTAAAAAGTCTTTTAAATCAAGAAAATAGGACAGATTCTTAACACTAATGTATTCACACGCAACAATTATATTTTACAACATATTTAAGTGCATTGTTCTGTGCGTTTCTCTGTAATCAGAAAATAAATGTAATTTCTTGTTTCTCAAAGATATGTTTGGCAAGTCCGGATACTGACACTCCATGAATGTTCATTTTAGAGTGCTTTCAATATATTTAAGAATCGTTAATGTATTGACTTGTTTTCTTAAAACAAAATTGCGTACATAAGTAATAATAGGGTTTATATGATTCGATGGTCAAAAACCAACTGAAGTGGTTAATATGTGAAAAAGTTGGCCCTTCATTTGTCAGTAACACATCGTATGTTTTGAACATGTAAATTTACAAAGGCATTCATGTTGGGTATAAAGTAGAAAAATGATTGACAGTTTTGTCAACATGGGACATAAACTTACTTCAAGTCAATAAATTCCATATAATTATTTTACAAATAAAAAGTGACTTTAAACATGACAATAAAGTCAATTCCTTCATAACTATGTAGTGTTTCAGATATCACTTATTGTTTTATTTCTTTTTTACTTCTCGCCTTATTAGGTACTTAGGTAGCGAAGAAAAAGTATTGTAATGCTGCTGTAAAAATGAGCGGTTTTCTACAGAAAAACACGTATTGTGGGCTCTGGTATTGAAATGATGGTTACAGTTTGTTCTTATATAACTTGTTATATAAGAATTGTATGTACAAGTAAAAAAACTCCAAAACTGGAAAACTGCAGAGCATGCCTATTGAGAACTTTTGGTGCAAGAATCTGATAGCCCTTCACGCACCTCTTGTCATGATCATGAATAAAATATTACTTGACCCCACTGATGCGCCTAGATTCATCTCACGGGCGATTTTCTACTTGAAACCAAAATGTGAGGAAACGGAAGATCCAAACAACTACAGACCAATCATATGCCTAAACATATTGTACAAAATTATATCATTAATATTAGCACATAAAATTACCTTCTACATAAGAGGTGAAAATATCCTCTCTGAGAAACACAATGGCTGCTGTAAGAGATCCAAATGATGTAGATAACAACTGGTAATATATGCAATAGTGGGAGGTGAGGAAAAGGCAAAGAAGAGAAACTTAGGCTTGGATAGACTATGAAAAAGCATTTGATTCTGTACCTCACAGTTGGCTGATCAAAGTTTTGGAATTATACGGTATCCATCGTTGCATCATCGACCTCCTAATGTCACTTATGAGTTCATGGTCCACAGAATTATTTCATTCCGACGGTCGACAGGCACAGAGATCAAAGCCTATACCCATCTTACGTGGTATACTTCAACGCGATACATGGAGCTCATTGCGGTTTTGCCTTGCCTTGCAATTAATCCTCTGCCTAAATTATTAAATCAACCAGATCTGGGTTTTCAGATGTTGGAAAAATTTTTCCCGGTGTGTGCCAATCCTTACAAACTCCTTTGAGGGTATACACAGGTCTCGAAACGATCTTAAAATCCTCAGCACAATAGTACGAACAACATTAACAAAGTACAGAATGCACCATCCTAAATAGTCTGTGTATCGGATCTATGTCTCGAGAAGGTGGGTGAGGGGTATTGAATCTGAAATCTCTCTGTAATAGGCAGACGACAACGAAGTATTTTTTAGCTAGGTCTGAAACATCAGCTCTGCTCAATGCCATGGTTGTCAGACAAAAGTTACTCTCCTCTAAATCTCGAAGACAAAAACACCTGTCACAATCACATCAAACTAATGACACGATAGAAGCATGGAAATCTGAAGTTCTCCATGGTAAATTTCCCCATTCTCTCTTACATACATTTATTTGAACTGCAATTGGACATGACCCGGTGGCTGTTAATTAACAATAATTACAACAACAACAATAATACCTATATAGGTCTCGATTGTGTTGATAAAGATGCACCAACGTGTTAGCTCAGAGATGGGTTTCTATTTGGAGAAACTGAAGGTTTTATCCATTCTACACAAAAGCAAGTTAATGACACGAATAACTATAAAAAGTACATAGAAAAACAAATCATCAGAGGTGAATACCGGATATACCACCAGTGATTAGAAACAATTGATAATTTTATAACAGCATGTACAAATATGACCAATACATAGAATCTTCACCGTCATAATCTCACTACAAGTATTGTTCACCAGTTCTTAGAATTAAAACTTGGACTTCTCTCAGATGAGCACACTTGCCCATATTATGCATATAAAGCTAGACATACAATGGAAAACAAACATTACAAACTGTACTACGATATTCCAATTTACACAGATAAGTATATTGCCGCCTGTAGACTAGACATTATATTGCAGAATTTGAGAGAAAAAAATTTCATTTACGTCATTCATCCGACTGATCACAATATTAAAAAGCGGAATCTGAAAAATGTATAAATACACCCTGCTTGCGATAGAATATAAAGAAATTTTCGAAAAATGGCATCAAAAGAGAATAATGACCTATGCAGTTCATGTTTGTTCGTGTTTGTATACAAAAATATGGGTCTTTCAAGATGTGTAGTTGATAGGTCTTCGATATTTGTTGCGAAGGTACTGTTTTTTTATCATATACACATATATTAAACACTCAGGTACTTCATGTATTATATTTTATATTATTATTGTTATCATTATTATTATTATTATTATTATTATTATTATTATTATTATTATTATTAAGATATACTGTTTTCCCAGAAATTTCATTTCAGCTGTAAGGGAAGTAATAGCATTCAAGAAAATTATTACATTTTAGAATGGCATTATTCATGTTCACTACTAAACAATTGTTGAAAATACGAAGATATTAGTACTATATATTGATTATAAATTAGTATAGGAAACGGACATTAACTATATAACAAACGAATGCAAGAAGAAATAAACATCTGGAAACCTCTTGCATTAAAAAACTAGGGAGCTGATAAGGATGTACTTCTGCAAACCAATAGAGCTATCATTCACATTAAAATTTATTACGGAAGAATGATGTACATCACGTCAAGGAAAGAATATCTCTTACAGTGGACACACTCCATAATTAACTTGAGAATTGCTATCGGATGCTTTCACACCTCACAAATAGGCAGCATCTTAATTGAGGCTCAGTAAGTTTCACTAGTACAACGAAGAAAATCTCTAATACTAAAATATGCTCTAAAATCTTCTCAAGAAACCTTATCACATATAAGGATTATTTAATAATGTTTTTCGTAAATCTGGGGTCACAAGTGATAAAACTCAATGATTGGACATTTACGCGGAAAGATTTAGAACATTTATTATTAGATAATAATAATAATAATAATAATAATAATAATAATAATAATAATATAAATAATAATAATAATATAAATAATAATACCAGGAACTTTTTCTCAAGTACTCAGGATTAGATCCAACACTTCACCCCAGAATTCCTAAACTCAACAGCAATAGAAACAACAGGCTCGTTCAAACTATTCAATATATAAATGAGCATGTTTTGCCCTGTCAGATCAAAGAAGAAGATACATTAACAGATATACATGCTATAGTTTACTGTGCAGCTGCTACCGTAGCTGTAAAATCTGGTTTTAAATTAAAGGATCAGTCAGAAAGTGAAAAAGGGAAGTCAATCAAGAAAAATACGAAACCACCATGGCAGCAAAGACTCGAAAATCAAATTCAGTATCTTAGACAGGAAATAGGCCGAGTAACGCAATATTTTAACCAACCTAACAACAAGAAATTAGCCAAGAAAATTAAGAAAACACTTGCAAAGATCAGAAAACATGAATCAAGAAAACACAAGAACCAGGAACATAACATCATTGTTCCAAATTTAATAGCTTAACATGTAGATGAATTGAAACAGAAACTTGCAGCTAAATCACAAAGACTTAGACAATACAAAGAAGCAACAAAACGTAAACAACAAAATTCAGTGTTTTATCACAATGAAAAAGTGTTCTATCAACAACTCAGACAAAATTGCAATTTCCAACAAGAGAACAACGGTGCACCAGATCAACAAAATTTAGAACAGTACTGGTCAAAAATTTGGTCAGAATCTAGTCATCACAATAGTGAGGCACACTGGATTAAGGACGAAATTAATAATGTTCAAAATATAGATACGATGTTATATCAAGAGATCACAGTAAAAGACGTCAGCACTGCAATTGCAAAAACCCACAACTGGAAAGCTCCTGGCCCAGAACACATTCACAATTTCTGGTACAAGCATTTTACAACGCTTCACCGTAAGTTGACTCAGTGCTTCACACACGTCATTAACAGCCCAGAAGACATGCCTTTATTTCTAACCAAAGGCATTACATACATGAAACCCAAAAGTAGAGACACACAGAACCCATATCAATACCGCCCAATCACTTACTTTCCCACAATGTACAAAATTTTGACCTTATGCATCACAAGTAAAATCCAAGATTATATTGAGGACAGAGAAATAATGACAGAACAACAGAAAGGTTGCTGTCGATTACATAAAGAATGTAAAGAACAACTTCTAACAGATATGGTCATTCTCCAACAAGCACATAAAAACCGTAGAAACTTGCACCTGGCATACATTGACTACAAGAAAGCATTTGATAGCGTTCCTCACAGTTGGCTTATTGAAGTTCTCCGCATATACAAAATTAACGAAACCATCATCAAATTTCTGGAACATATCATGACTCATTGGAGAACCACATTGTCCTTAAGGCAGCAAGAGTTAAAAATCTCAACAAAAGAGATCAGAATTAAGCGGGGAATCTTCCAAGGAGATTCATTAAGCCCATTGTTGTTCTGTCTGGCTCTAAATCCCCTATCAACACAACTTAACAGTACTCACTATGGCTTCCAAATTCGTAAAAATAAGAAGACCATCCACACCATATCACATCTGATGTATATGGATGACATTAAACTTTACAGTTCAACAAACAGACAGCTTCAATATCTCCTTGAAATAACACGAACTTTTTCTGAAGACATTCATATGAGTTTTGGTATTGACAAATGCAGGACTCTTCACGTAGACAAAACTGGAAAGTTACAGAAGATAGACAGCACACTCAGTGATCAAACGACAATTCAGACAATGGGCGATGAAGAAATATATAAGTATTTAGGATTCGATCAAGCAGCAATCACAGACAACAAGGCAATCAAACAATCTCTAACAAAACTGTACAAATCAAGAATCACTGCGCTCCTGAAAATCAAATTAACAGGTAATAACATGATAAAAGCAATCAACACATTTGCAGTACCAGTATATACGTACTTATTTGGAATTATACCGTGGAGCGACACAGACCTCGAAGACATCCAGAGACTTACCCGCACAATTTTGACAAAATTCAGACATCACCATCCAAATAGCGCAATAGAACGAGTGACACTCCCATGAAGTGAGGGAGGAAGAGGCCTAATAGATCTAAAGAACTTGTGCTACAAACAAATCCATTCATTAAGGAACTTTTATTATGAGAAACAGGCAACCTCAGAACTACACGCTGCAATAGTTCAAGCAGATACTAAATTAACTCCTCTTAACCTTAACAACAAACAGCTGGACATTTCGTCGCGGGTTACAGACAATAACTGCAAAATAGACATGTGGTCAAGAAAGGAACTCCATGGACGCCATGCAAATGATCTCAAGCAACCTCATGTAGACTCAAAAGCCTCAAACACTTGGCTAAAATACGGTAATCTGTTTGGCGAAACAGAAGGGTTCATGGTCGCCATACAGGATCAAGTGATCAACACTAAAAGTTACAGGAAGCATATCCTCAAACAAACAATAGATGACAAATGTAGAAAATGCCATACAAGAGTTGAGAGCATACAGCACATCACATCAGGATGCAAATTAGTGGCCCATACAGATTACACATATAGGCACAATCAAGTTGCAAATATTATTCACCAGAAACTGGCAGCGAAATCCAACCTACAAGAAATGACCTGCCCATACTACAAATATGTTCCGGATACTCTACTTGAAAATTCAAACTTTAAGTTGTACTATCACAGAGAAATTATTACAGAAAAAACCATTCACCACAACAGTCCAGACATAACTTTTGTAGACAAACGGTAAAAGATTGGCTTCCTGATTGACATAACTGTTCCGCAAACAGCTAATCTTCAAACAGCACATGCAGAAAAAATAACTCAGTATACAGAACTAGCAGCTGATGTCAAGGCACTATGGCATCTCCAAATAAGTTCATATTGTTCCTCTGGTCATTTCGTGCCCAGGAGTTATACCAAATAACATACATAAAAATCTTGAACTTATTCAAATACCAAAATATACCAATAAAATTATGCAAAAATCGATCTTAAACACATGCAGGATTGTTCGAAAATTCCTAAATTGCGACGAAACATGAATTGACCTGTGTCTCGGTTATTAACCCGACACAAGTCAAATAAAAATCCGGTGAATACCGAGAAAAACAATTTAAAATAATAATAATAATAATAATAATAATAATAATAATAATAATAATAATAATAATAATAAATAATAATAAATATTTAAAAAATAATTTCTAGATACCACATATACCAACAAAACAAACCTATATTAAGCCACCATGAAATTATTCATACTGTTAATACCGATTCCACTCTCAGAGAATATTAAAAAATTAACAGAAGAATGGAACAGAAGATTCTTTGAAATCTGAAACAAATGCAATAATGACAACCAACGACAAAACAAAAAATGAAAACGGTATCGGATCACCCATTTACTCTCATGACTTAGAGTTGAAACACACTCTCCACCCACTAACGTCAATTAAAACTGCAGAATTGTATTCCTTGTTACTGTGCTTAAGGAATATTGAAAAATCTGCTAACCAAAACTATATCATGTTTACAGATCCTCTTCCAAGATTAAAAGAGATAAACCACAAGCCAAAATCAGAAATAAACCACTTTATACAATATATTCACTTCAATATAACAAAAACAGACAAACATATTGTGACTACTTGGTTATTTGCTCGGAAAGAACGTTTTGGCAATGAATTGCTATATTTAAAGCCGATATTTTCCAGAAAAATATTAAGAAGTTTCCCATCTGAAACAAGTAAATTTAAAGATATATGGGAAAATTTAATTGGCAAATTAAATCTTCAATAAAACAACTTTTGGTTCACATAAAAAGAAGTAAGATTTATTCGATAATACAAAATGTGTACTTAAAGACTAAAATATAAATGAAAGGAAAGAACAAATTTTCTTAACCAGAGGCAGCACGGATCACGCAACCCTCACTCGTGAATATTTACTAGAATCATCTTCTCCTCCGATTTGTGGTATATATTACTTACCCATTACAATATCACAAACTGTAACTTCATTATCTGTGCATGTCTTCTAGAATTCATTGGTAAATATAGTTGTTGAAATTATTGCTCTACATTTTGTCGCAGCAGGAGGTATTATTCCTTCACGAAGGACATGATGAGGCATAAGATCCCAAATCTATTGATTTACCCTTGAAAATATATTGTAATACATTGGAGCGAATATTTTTAAACAATTCTTACCAAAAACGCTCATTTCTATCTGTATTCAGAATTCATCTATTATATGGCTTAGACTATATAGCCGTATACAGGACACAGTATATGGATCACTGAATAATTAAAACGTGCAGAAAATCAACTTCTCCCCGTAGCACGTCACACACAGTTTTTAACTGTTTATGACATGAAATAAACAAGGAAATAAACTCCATTTGAGAGACTTGAATTGATATTGCCAAAATTCTTAGTAGCACAAAGAACTGAGTATGGTCACAGTTGCATGATAATAACAATACTTCTGTGGCGGAGCATTCAACGTACTTGCCGATGTGAACATGTATTCTACCAGTAGCTGATTGTCACAAATGTCAGCGACTTGTAAAAACAGACCAGATCAATGGCACAGGTGGACCAAATCAGTATTCCAAGTTTTATTCGTGTCTTTAACACTCAAATATTTCCTTTGCATTGGTGAAGATTGAATGGAGATATCAATATTGCGAGATTCATCCGTTATTACACCCGTCGAAGCTACGAGTATAAAAATAACCCCGTGAAATACGCTAGATGCTGATAAATCGAGGTTACACCTGGATTGACTTAAAAATCAAACAAAAAGAAATATTATTGAGATCCAATCAATGAAAGTTATATTAAAATTTAGAAAACGAAATATGTAGATACAATTTTGATGGATATATATGTAAATCGAGTAATGCAATCACTACTGTATTACAATCGACGAAAATCATTTGTAACGGGAAATCAATTGTACGTTTGCCGAAATTAAAGTAAAGAGTAAGTTAAGTACATTAAGTACATAAGTAAATTAAGTACTAAGTAAAAAAGTAAATTAAAGCAGAAAATCTGATAAATTGTCTCTTAAATATTAATTATTTATTCAATTATTTTATTACGTTGACGTAAAATAAATTAAATAAATAAATAAATTATATTTACAATTATTTACTTCTTCCTGAGTGTCTTGCAGTGGTGCATAGTATTGGTTTGAAACCAGTGTCGTAATTACTGATACATCACTTGAAAATATCACACCCGTCGAAACTAGAAATAAAAACGACATTAAAATTAACTTCAATATAAAACAAAATTTCTTTTCGCGGGAGATTATAACTTCTGAGTTTCATAAATAATTCACAAAAAATATAAGTTCTCATTGCCTACAACAATCTGCTACACAACAAACTACGCTGTATCAATAGAAAATTTTAAAACTTCTTTTTACTTAAAAAAATAAAATTTTACCATCACTTCCAGGTATGCGATATACGCTCCGATTTAAAGATAGTGGCATTTGAAGGTCACAGGCTGGAAGGAGAGAGGGATATTGTCATCCAATTGAGATTTTCCATAACAATTTATGTTGTAAGGAAGCTCCCGTTTGGATGTCAGTGTCCTCCTCTGCGACCAGACCGGGAGCGGTAGCTCAGTGCATCAACTGATGTCACTGCAGCGCCTCTGACCGGGAGGTCCTAGGTTCGAGTCCAGACGGCGACAGGATTTTCGACACTAGCTTTCCAGCTAGGTCGAATTCAGTCGCTATATGAAGGAGAGCGGCCGGCTGCTCTGATCGGTAGTTTTCCGTGGTTTCTCCGATCAACATCAGGGGAATGCCGGAGCAGTACCCTACCAAACGGGCCACGGACCGCGCGCGATCTGTCCTTCCTCCTCCTTGTCCTATCCTCTCCCCTTGCACACACACACTTACACTAACATGCACTACACTACCACATATCCCGGGAGACCGGTCGGGAGCTTAGAGCGTGTCCCGGCTGGGCCGGTGCCCCGCTGGTGAGAGAGTCCTGGTTAGGGGGAAACCCCACGGTAGGTCGGCGCCGGATCTCGCCATCCGGCGGGGGAAGATCACCGCCATCTCCCGAGAAAAAAACATGCACTACACTAACGGAACTAATGACCATAGCAGTTGACGCGCCCGGAAACACGAAAAATCAATCAATCTCTGCGACCAGCTCTCTACCTTGAAGTGCCACTATATTCAAATCGGAGTATAGATACATTTCACATCACAAATTCTTCCTGGAATGAGGCTATATTTAGTGTATAGAAAATCCTGCACCGGCTGCATTCTGACAGTAGCATAGCCAGAGTTAGGCTGATCTGGGTGGCTGTCATATAAAAAACTGCCCATGATTTTGCTAGCACGGACACCTCGCATACCAATCTAGTGCATTGATGAGTTTCTCATCAAATTATTGGCCAAATAATTGTACAGGTGTTGCAAAGACAGTGTTATTTCTTAGTTTTTCATGTATGGATGTCTCGGAGGAGTATTTTCATATTTTTGTTATTCATTTTTTTTAAATTTATTTACCAATTACCTTTTTTATCTTATCCTGGGAGCAAGCATTTAAGGTTTGCGTGAATTAATATAAAATTACGGAGCAAATGCAAAATTACAGATTAGAAAAGCGGCAAAATTATTAGAAAAGCCACTGCAAATTTGCTTTGGTCACCGTAATTCTCACATGGATACGAAACGCGACCCAAGTGGCAAAGTGCAAGAAAGCAAATGATTGTATCGCATATCACCTTGGTGCTCCCTACAACAAAATCTTTCATAAAACTATTTTTCTCTGCCGATTCATCTCTAAAGAGATTATGTAGAGAGCACCTACATCATGACCATTTATTTAGAGTACATGACTTGGAAAATGAATGAGGATTCATCCCGCTTTCAATTAAAAAACGAAAAAGCACTGCAGTCTATTAACATTCAAATAAAATAACTTATAATTTAATAAAAACTATTAGCCAGGTATATAAGTTAGTTTTGACTGAACACTCATTCAATAAGCATCTTGGTAACCTTCCTGAAATACTGAATAGAATAAACAATATTCCCGTAAATATGACTGCTTTTTCATGGTGAGCTAAAGCGCCAAATCTACGTATTAAAGCTAGGAAAGTATAATATATTCTATTGCTCAATATTATTCTGCAGCTGAGCTGACTGATCTAAGAAGAAACTAATTAACAACTTATTAACAATTTAATAACAAGTGATTCAAAAGCGTAAAACTGTATGGTTACATGCGATACTAATTGCACTGAGTAATACAATATTAAGTCTCAATCCAATATCCAACTGTTATATATTTCAAGGAATTAATTTGAATAACATTATATCTGATAGCATTTTGAAATTCAATGATATTTCTTAATTTGATAGAACTCTCATATTTTGTGGTATAATAAGAAAACGGTACTCTTCGGCAATGTCTTTGATATTTACTGCACAATGTAATCATATGTTTTAGTCTCGTGTAACATTCATCACGTATATAAAGGAATTAACTTTTTAAGCGCGAGGGACTCCGTCAATACTGCGGTAACGCAGATGTACAGTCAAAACCCGAGCTAAATTGACCTGCTATCAGAAAGAAAGGAAAAAGAAAGTTTTTTTTTTAAATTCTTTCTTTTAAGTCGCTTTACAACTGCTCCGGTCATGAGCGATCACTGTAATTTGCTATTGGTTGACATTTATTTACAGTTATTCATTACACTTCAAATTTTGTACGTAAGGATTAAACAGAAATGGAAAATAATTTATTTAATAAAAGAAAAATATACAGAACTTCAAAATTTTTGAATGGGTACAGAAATTTTTTTTTTTAAGCTTTTGATATTAAACAGGTAGGTAGTGAAAAAGCTTATAAAATTGATAGTAATGAGTTATTTCTGATTGTAATAATCTTAGAATTTGGTCACATTCTTTTCTTGGCCTGAATAAATCAAGGAGGTGACAGTTAAATCCAAGTATTGATCTTTCTTTTGCTGTGTTCGGACACTCAAGATGAAGATGAGTGGTTGATCTGGGCTGTCCGGGTGACGCTGCGTCGAAGGCTGAGGTGCCGACATGTCGGTTGAAACTTCGGCCCCTCAGCCTTCGACGCGGCGTCACCCGGACAGCCCAGATCATGACTCTGACCGCGGAAGCCTTCGATATCATTTAAGATGAGTGGTTGTTACTTCTGCTCCCAACTTGGGACGTGTCTCTGGATCAGTTTTACTTTCTCGTAAACGTACGTATATACGGAGTAATATACGAAGTATAGAGAAAGATATGTAATGCTACGCGAAAAAAACTGTGGATTTTCGGCAGAAAAATATTCATTGCCGGGCCCTGATACCGAAAAACTAGATATAGCTAGTTGCCAAATTAAGAGAAAGATATCCTCTGATACATGATATAGCCAGAAGCCCTGTTTTGGGGGTACTTGATGCCGAAAAATCAATTGAAAGAAAAACGTCTGTCCGTCTCTGTCTCTGTCGCTGTCGCTGTCTCTGTCCGTCCGTCCGTGTACACCACTAGCGCCTAAACCATGCGTAGTATTTTTTCAAAATTGAAAAAAAAAAGTCAATCTGGCTCTAATTGAAGCTATGAAAGTTTAAAAATATTGTTTAAAATTTGGTGGTACTTTAAATGAAGCCCCCGGACATTTTCAAACTTTTCGTAAAAACGGCTTCAAATATTCTTTAAATTTATTGTAATAATAGAGTAAAATGTACTTATAAAGGTGGCATAGGTCCTATTTTCACTGTTAACTCTGAATTTCCGAAAATTGCAAAATAATGAATTTTTTCGGCGTCTTCCTGCAACTACAAAATTGAAGATAAAGATTTTTACCTCAAATAAAATTTGTTGTCCATAATTAGTTCTTTCATTAAGATCCTGTACATTTTCTGAAAATTTTAGTTGTTTTCTCGCAATATGAGTGCAATATTTGCAATTTAAAAAAAACAAACAAAATCAACGATTTTCTCAAAAACGGCTTCAAATGTTTTGCGATAGATGGCAGCTGGCAAGAAGATGGGGCAAGACCGTAAAGACAGTCCACACCCAGTAAATTAGAAAACTTTACTACGACAGAGTCTGTGCCATTCTGTAGCACCCTAGTTCGAATTTGGTGATAATGTCTTTATTTGAAGTGGTCGAAGAATGCCGATTGCGTTTGGTAATCGGCATAATCGGCATGGACGACTTGCTAGCTTATACTAATTTGTCTTTTGGGTAACGATGGTTCGTTTACCGTTTTTCTGACGAGATGGAGTTTTGATGGTTTTATTTTCCTTAGTAAGTTCCAGATTTTGGTAATTGTGTACTTGTGAACTTTTAAATGTCTTGTAACAAATCATATGATCTCTCTTTAACATTCAAAAATGTGGCGGTTTTTGCAGATACATCAGCTTGTTCATTGCCTTGAATTCCCTTGTGAGAAGGGATCAAAACCAGGATATTATGGCTACCATGTTTGCTTTGTTGTTTAAATATAAGCCCTTGCATTTTAAAAATGAAGATGTTATTTGAATATCTTTTTCCAATGGCTTTCAATATGGACACGGAGTCAAGGATTACGACAATGTTGTGGTTCTCTATGACAGTTCATCTGGATACCTTTTAGTTTTTCATTGCAGTAGAAGATGGTGTAGTAATCTGATAGTCAAAGATCTCATTAGAGAATTACTTGCTTACTTCTAGATTTGGTTTTAGGTTGAGATGACCAGAGTAAAGAAAATAATTGTTTTATTCGTAATTTTAATAAAGCACAGTAGATGAGCAGCGTTTTATGCTTCAAGCTGCTAGTAATGTAAAAGAAACTAATATTAATTCACATAGACGGTAACTTACAGTTGTAGAAACTTGTCAAATACTACACTATACAACTGTAAGGTAAATTTGCTTTATTTTGATGTAATTGGCAATATTCAAGATTGCAGTTTGTTACATGTTAAAAATTTACACTGAGTGTTCTCCAATGCTTTAATAGCAAACATTACAGAGGTATTTTTTAAATTAACTTTAAATTGAAATTTACATTTTTCTAACCCTGTTACTTCTTTTCTACCACCTGCCTGCAGCTTGATAGTACTCTGAGCTGAAATTAAACTCATAGGAAAAGAAAAGATGCCGGAATATTTGAATAGAATATCTTTAATAGTGTCCTGATTACGATTAATTAATATGCTAGTGTAGTAATATATCGATTATGAAATTTTAATTTTAATCCTGCTCTCCTTATTACCAGAATATTGTGCATTAAGCTGGGGCCCTTGCACATAACAATTTCGCACACTTACTATGAGTCATTGAGAAATTGAAACAATTGTATTGTTTTTACTTCACTCTCCACAGGACATTGTCGATTTCAATTTGTAAAAATTTTCCTGGTAGATGTACCAGGAACCAAGTAACCAGGAACCAGTACCAAGAAACGGAAGATGTTCCGTTTCTTTAGTTCATTTAAATTTTCTAAGACTTGTATTATTTTTAAGTTTCTAAGACGTGTACGAGACACGGATTGTAGTTTCGAGTTCCACAGTGTCATTCGTACATTTCTATTTACACGATACTATCTAACATAACCGCACTATACCTTACCCTTGCTACGCATTTCTGAGTTTTACAGCAGTCAAGTAAACTACTGTGCCTCTAACGACGAGGTTCTGGGATTCGAGTCCCGACGGTGACGAAATTCCCGACAGTCGACTCTATTTAGATAGTAACTGCAGAAGAAACAGTAGGAGACGAGAATGGCGATGCGTGATTTTCTGTGAATGACTTTCATGTTGCCAAAATGTTGTATTACTACTCACTTGGGGTATCACGAAGCATATCAAATTGCAAAAACTTCTATTCGATGATTGCAGTTAGTATGTACAAGTACCTACGCTCTCACACTTGCAGGAGTTCGAACAGCCGAGGGTAAATTTGGAAGTAAAATGTTCTTAAAATTTCTAGCTATTTCTTTGCCTAGTGCTGTTTTTGTGAGTGCGGAGAAAAATCGGAAGGAAAATCTCCAAGTTGGATCAATCTGTGTGGTTTCTCTGTTTTCTTTTGTAATCTTTACTTGTGTTAACTTTATATGTGGTCATCAAATTGGTTTGACGATAATAGTGAATGTCACCGAAGAGTCCCTTTATTCTTTTACGATAGCAGTATTACTATCAAAGTGTAGGTAAATTTTCGGCGCCTCCCCCTGTGTTTGACTTCAGATACAATCAGTCGTCTGCAGGAGAATTTTAGAACGATCAGCTGTTCTGTTTTGTAGATTTCCGTGGTTTCTCGAAAAAAAGGAAAATTCATAAATACCGAGGAATAAAAAAGCAGTCGAATTGTGTCAATTGGGTGCTTTTTTATCTCTGTGTCAATTCTTCTTTCTGAACAAATATATTCATTTCTTTTGTAAATAACAAACAATTAACGCGTTTCTGGAGTATTTATTTGCTTCAACAATGCAAATGTTTGTCTAGAACGCACTTTTTCAAACCAACTTATGAGTTCTTATTGCGGCTCAGCCACTCAGAATATTTAAGTAGTTTATTAGACAAAATATACTTACAATTGTCTTAAGAGCTCATTTTCGAATTTTCGACTTTTTCTCTACCGACAACCAGTATTTACACTTTCACCCCCCCGGTCAGTCCCAAATGCTTCAGCTTGTTCCTATCGTTTATCGTTCGAAAGTAAATTAGCAGTTATTCTCATTATTATTATTATTATTATTATTATTATTATTATTATTATTATTATTATTATTATCATTGTTTTCTTTTCACTACAAAAAGTGTCGGAGGACAATCTGAAGACACAATTTGTCAGTCCGAAGTCATGGAGCTTCGGTGAAGAAATACTTTTACTTATGGTCTTGTGTTGGTCCAGTTCTCACAACTTGTAGTCTTTTACATTTTGATGGATTCAAGTGATGTCTTCATATTTTAAGTACGCTTTCTTCCCTAATCGAGCCTCAAAAATTTCCTGACTATATTTGCTGTGCCCAGTAAAGCGGCTTTTTGCATTGTTCTGAGGTATTTTTCTTTTAATCGCAGCCTTTGTCCAGTTTTCAACCAATCCTTGGTTACCACGCCATTTGATGACACTATCACAGGCACTATATTTACGCTCTGTAATCTGTACATGTCCCTCAACTCCACAGCGAGAGGTTGGTATTTTCGTTTCTTTTCAGCAATAGTTGACACCAGTTTGTCGTCTGTGGAACATTATTATTATTATTATTATTATTATTATTATTATTATTATTATTATTATTATTATTATTATTATTATTATTATTAGATTTTCCCACAAATTATTGGTCTTAAACTGCAACCACATAGATACGACATCAAAGCATGATAATTGATTTGTTTAAACTTTATAACATTCTATAATGAATATAATACAATAAAAATATCAAACTTAAAGTTACAAAATAACAGCTAAATTTCAAACAAAAATTCAGAATTATACATTTCCTCCCTTGAACCTCCTGGCCAATGAACACGTAATGATGATGACTGCTTTTTGAAGAGCTATGATGATACTCTTTGTCTAAACCTAGGTCATGCGAGGATCTGCTAAGATCTGATAAGATAAATGTACGACTCTTTGGTACGAACAGTTTTAACGTCTACTACATACCACTATTCTTTCACTGCATATGCTAGCTTATGATATTTATCGATTTTTGCCTGATATGTAGTCATGTTACTTTATTTATTATTACATTATAAATTTTATTATTGCACTATTATTATTATTATTATTATTATCATCATCTTAATACTTACAATACTCGTTAGATATTAACTAAAATTTAAGACTTACGAGTATGTAATATTTTGACACATTGCAATACTTCGCGTCGTGGGTATTATAGAGCGTTTTACATATAGTCTCTTTTTCATTCAATCTACTTTCGACAAATGAAGTTTGTGTGCTTTTAGAAATATTCATATTGCAAAAGAGAAAACATTGTCAAATTTCGATGTAGAATCACCTGGTAATAATGACATATCTGAGTTTCTATCTTGAAAGCCAAATAGGCTGGAATGAACTTTCTTTTGTTTTCAAATCTTAAAATCATCAAAAACTTCTCTTGTCAACGCCATGACTGGCATGATTGTACAATTTCTCAACAAAACATTTTCTAAAATATTTGAGGTAATAAATGAATATTGTCCTTAATGAAGATATTTCCCGATCTATGTATATTTCCCACTAATTTTAGAATAATTTTCTCTGAACTTTCAGTGGAGGTGCGTTTGCAAGAGCTTTGGTATTGGAATATGAAATGCGTAGACAAGGAAAGGGACAAGTAGTTTATGTACAGTATGAAACGCTACAAACACAATAAGATTTCGGCAATTGTTAGTGAAAAGTGGCCACAAATGGACGTTTTCAGAAACGTAATATTGTTATATTGTCATTTGAAATTTATTGTTCTTCTGTCTAAACAAATAATTCGCCTGGTTTTACTTTGGTTTTATACTGGTTTGGTTGCATGATTTGGAATAAGGGTCCATATACAGTTCCCAAGCTGACATTAATTATAATCATCATCATTAAACTTGAAATCACTACGATGTAAAATATTTTCTGATTTCGAAGGGATGAGTTCTACTATTTTCACTCACTAACTTACTCTCTTCTAACTTATTACCAACCAAGATATTACCATCACACGCTTCTTCTACCTATGATTTCATCACTCCAGAGAAACAGAATTGTTACAGTTATTCCTTCGCTGTTTGTTCCTTCTACCAGCCTGTATGCTAAATCATTTTACTTATAGACCCAGATACGAATTGTTACGAAATAGGATAATTACGAAATTTACATTTTGGAATATCAAAGTAAATTGATTGTGTATGTATTCCGATTCTCTGCTTATTGAATAATATTTAAAATTCTTGCAATTGTAATATGAATTTGTAAGATATAAGTAAAGAAACTATCAAAAATCAACACTCTACAAGGTATATTAGGAGAAATAACAAAATAAAAGTACCAATGGGCCTTGGATGTCCATGTTATTCATCAGAGAGTAAAGAACACCAAAAATGTACGCACTTTTAGATTATATCCTTATGGATAATTGTATGTGTGAAAATTAAGAAAATGAAAATTAAAAAAATCTAATTGATTTTTTTAATTTTGAAAATATCTATACATTTCTGATAAGTCTAAAACTATCTCAGTTTCTTCAACCCTCAGAATATAAACAGAAAAGGCAAGAAACTGCAAAAATAATTTTTTTATCGAAGGTGAATAGTGATAAATCTAAATTTATGCATAGTTGAAATATCACCGCGAAAATTATACCACCACCGTTTTTTATAGTTAAGCAAACATACTTTTCAAACTATTTTGTTGTATTTATGCTAAGCTATGCACTTAAACCGTAGACAATTAACTAGATATCTGCTAATGCAGCAACCATGGACGCAAACAATCACGAACCTTTCATTTCCTTAACTTTTCCGAGTTCCCCTAGTGATTACGTATAAAGTAAAATTGAGTGATCCAATTGAGTATTGTGTTCACACAATACGATTCAAAATATTGATAATTTTACTCGAAATACTTAATTTTTAATATTTTAGAGAACCAAGGATAATTTATTAGTATTTTAAAGATACTAGAATGGATAGGCTCGCGGTTTAGCTCATTGGCCAGCGTGCTCGCTTTTCGTGACTCCCGGTGGGGAACGATTATAATGTGCGTTTTCCTTGCACTGTCCGGGTATATGTTGCTGTGTAACGATGAGAAAACTCACTTCTCAAGTTGAGAAGACTAAGATACGGCGTGGGGTTGTCTTCGTGCTAACCACACGGCACCCCTTAACCCATGGCCGCGAAGCCCGGGACGCTACTGGTAGGCCATGGTCCGTACGCGGGCTGTCGCACCAAGTACAGACAGATAGACAGATAGACAGACAGATAGATAGACAGTTAGGTAGACAGACAGACAGACTGACTGATAGACGGACAGAAGGACTGGATGCTACGTGGCAACAGAAGAAAAGTCCTTCAACTGTACAGTAAATTTGGAACCCAGACACTATAGTATGCACCACCCAACAACTCCCATATCTTGTTAATCCTTTTAACATTAGATATTTGCGTTCAGTTCAACAGATTATTCTTTAATATCAACTTCTTGAAATTTTGTTTTCCGCTGAAACTCAGAACGATTCAGTTCATTGTACCAGCTTACATTCGCATATTAAACGAAAAAGGATTAAAAAATGCAACACAAATAGTTCGTTGATATCTTCAGGATCATGGGTAGATATTTAGTGTCATCGCACAATACAGTACACATGTGAATATAAAAAAGGTCTTATTAAACGTCTCCAATTCACCTCTTCTTTTCTGACAGTCGTAACAACATCGCTAAAAGAAGGCAACGTATCAGTTCAAGTCAAATAGAATTCTCTCTAAGCCAGTTTGGAACGCCGTTGTTTGAAAACTTTCATTGCATGCAGTTAAACGTTTTAACGTTTAACTCTCGAATTGAAATTTTTGTATCAGAAAAACTTGAATTAGAATTTCACTTTCAAATGAAATAGTTCAAATCATTTCTGTGTATGTTACAACAATATAATTTTGTATTTCAGAGTTTTTCAAAATCTTAAGATATTAAACTCGAGAGTGTATTTAAGAACTGATTTTTGTACTAATGCTCAGTGGTTTAATGAAATTAATCATCACTAAGTAGGGGTTCTACGACTTCTGCTTCATTCCGAATCATAGCCTCCAAACTGAGCTATCTTGCTCACATTGCTGATTCAGCTTCCTCTGACATTGCTCTTTCTATTCCGTGGATCAAAATTGCCCGTGATCTTCCCCTATTTTTCTACCTAATGGACTAGTAAAGAAAAAAACATTTTTCGATATCTCTTCCATTCTATTAATATTGCCGTACATTAGCTGTTTGACTTCAATAAGGTGTAGAATAGTTTCTGTTTTGACAGTTCCTTTTCTCATTTCTTCATTGGACATATGTTCAAGTCTAAATACCCTAGAGGCTCTTCTCAAGAAATCCGTTTCTACAGTTTCAATTTTTCCCTGTTTGTTCTGTGTTTGCCCAACTTTTCGCTCTGTGCGTTGTAAAATGCTTAATGATGGCTTTGTGTATGCTTGTTTCTGTTTTCGACACGATTTTTGATGACTGAAGTAATGTATTTAATACTCATGTAGTGACTCTACTCAGATTTATAAGGTATCGTTGTCACCTTCACATGATCCCTGTTGACACTTCCTAAATGGGTGCATTCTTTACAATTTTATTACACTAGGCAATACCTGAAGACATAAATCTTCCATTCCAAATGACAGCCTTTGTTTCTTCTTCATATTGATGTACAAAACCCAGTTGTTGTATTTCTTACTCAATTTCCTCATCATATGCCTAATATCTTAATTATTGCCACATCATCTAAGTATGAAAGTGCATATAACCAATTTCCATTCATTTATGTACTCATACATTTACACTTTTCCTTTCAACTTTTTTTAGCCCCCTGTAAGTATATTTTAAATTGAGTTGAGGACAGGCATCGTCCTTCTTCATCGACCTTTTGTAATTTGAAATTATTGAGATATTTCTTTATCCATTTACACTTTAGTTGACCATATCTTAAAAATCTAATTGATACTTTATTGTAAGAAAAGATAAATTATCACATATTAGTAAGAAAAATGCGGTATTGGATCGAGAGTAAACCTTCGAGAGTAAATTCAGATCTGTATATATCCTATATATCTGTATATATCTGTATGATCCTAATATATGTAAATTTAGAAAACAATACTTAATTTGCTTTGTATTTGGGAGATACCTTCCAATTTAATACAGAAAAGTAAACATGCGCATGAGTGACATGAATTTTTTTCTGTATTTTGAGGAAAATGACCGTCACAAGTAGAAACATTACGTCTTAGAACTCAATGTTTCGAGCTAGCGAATTTGATTCGATAGCTTTCACGATTCAGCGAAATCATATACTCTTGCAAACAACCACTAAGAATTTTCTATTACGAATGGGCACTTCTTAGTAGTCAAATGAAAGAGAAAATCTTTCCAGAAAGCGTGGATATACTCAAGACCCCTCCAATAAAATTGAGTTACAATGATACTATCTAGGATCATTGAATTTTGTTATAAAATAACGCTAGGCAGCAAATATTAAAATTAGTGTTTAAATTCACATACAAAAAATTTAATTATTTCCTAACACCGAGAAAAAATTAAACAATTTTTTAAAATCAACTTTCGATGTTTCGACTTTTAGTGGCTTTGTTATCATATACTCCATATAAATATGATTTCAAAAAGAATAACGTTCACAAACATAGATCAGTGACTTCATTCGTACAGTATAAGGGAGTAAATATGACTTTTGTTGAATTGAAAACATCATAAGAACGTTATATTTAGCACTCGTGATATTATCAATTTTCCTTTAACAGTGCCATTGAGAGTTATGGAAAAATAAGGGAAAATGCATATCAAATAAAAACATTCGTGGAGATAGCAGAAAGAATAATCTTAAACTCTGAAAAAATGTTCAAAATATTCTGCAAAAATGAGCACAAAGAATCGTTGTTGCTAGTTCTGACATTAAAGTATACTCGGTAGTATATTATGTTCCATTCCAAAATTTGGTCGATTGGTAGTTTTGTGGCAAGAGGAGGGTCCCTGAGAAGCGCGAGGATGTGGACGTGCCTGGCGCGGCCGTGGAGACGGGCCCGGACGGGAGACGGGCGTGTCCCCGCCGCCGCAGCCGAGGCTTCACCCCGCGCCGACCCGTGGGGCCGTAGCCCCTTCCTCACTCTCTCACGGTGCGTCTTCCGGCGTCACGGCGAAACAGCCCAAGAAATGCAGTGTCCTGTGTGAACAGCGTGTCCTACCTCAGTGTAGTTGCTTGCCGAATACACAACCGGTGGAAACATTCTCCATTTGGCTGGAAGATATAATTGGGCAATAATTCATTTAGGCCTATGCGTGCGTCCATTACAAAATTACGTTCACTTCCTCTGCTAAGTAGATGTTTCGCAATGTAGAATTTCTATAATGTATTAAATTTCTTGTAGTATAGAATTGACAGACGTGATAAATATAAAGAAATGAGACCAGCTATCAATTTCAAAACGATTTATTTCGTTAAAATAACTCCTCGAAACATTTATATGATAGATAATATAAAATTTTGTACGCGCTGTATTCCAATCTCGCATTGAGAAATTTAACAACGTTCAATCCAAATTTTACAGTAAATAACAAATATTTTCCACAATGAGTTAAATATTTCGAAATATTGCACACAGAAGAGATGATCACGTGAATAAGTAAGTGTCACTGATTCCCTATGAAACAATTTTTAAACAGTAGTTTTAAACATAAATATCGAGAGAAAGATTTCAGGAAACTTTCATTAACAGAAGCAGACGCATTAAAGCAACAGAACACTATTCCAATGCAGTTCCACGTACAATGTTTCTATTCCAGTGTATTTTAATGTGCAGCAATACCAATTATATTATTATTTTCACTATCACACAAAATTGATATGGTAAAATAAATTGAATGATAATTTCGTGCATAATACAGATAGAATCGTGTTGCTGCCTGTGCAATTGGGGATATAGTGATTAACTGAAATGATAATTACATTTATTGTAGTAAATAATTTCTTAAATTGTAAATAAATATTGTACTCTAAAATTAATTATGAATGGATAAAAATATATGCCTCTCAACATATTCATCTTATGAGCACATTTTGTTATAGAAATATAGAATCACACTTCAAATATTTTGTATTTAATTTTGGAATATGCAGTGTGTTACGCGTCTTGAATATATAATATAAGCACACGACTTGTAATTTGTTCAAATTATCGAAATTATATCGGTTGTGTAGTGGCATTGTTCAATCCTATATTACGCATATTTATGGTAGTGTATTTGTATGAAATATACTACTATAAACTCCGAACAACCAAAACAACTACACACCATTCATTCGGGATCTTGTTCTGTGCAGAATATTCTGAATATTTAATAGTACCCTTCCATATGGGATATTAAAGAACAAAATTATTGTGTGTTAAGGGTGATACGATTTCTGGAGGCGATACTTACATTCGATTTTAAAGAATACGAATTGATTAAGAATGAACTGACTATTACAATGTCAGAATACCCGAGGGTCCTCAATATGAAAATGCAGTCTGTAATTAACGAAAATTAAATTTACAAACGCCTCTCAATACATCGACGTTAAATAAAGTCGATTCACTTCTGTCCTCATTTATTATTATTATTATAATTATTATTATTATTATTATTATTATTATTATTATTATTATTATTATTATTATTATTATTATTAACCATCATCATTTCACAATGTAAACATAACCAATAAAAATGCATAATAGTCGTTTACGAATGACAAATATTAGAGTATTATTGGTTGGTAAAATTGTCTTTATTCCTGAGAATTCAATATCTTTAAAAAGTTTACTTCCACAAAAATCAACCCTTACCTATCCAGTTTTTGTCTCGTTTTCACAACAATAGTCTGCGAATCGCTTTCCAATTACTAACAATAATGTGAGTAATAGCTTCAGTTCTAACAGGAGTATTGTAAAATAAAATTGAGTAAAAAAGCTTCAATTGTGCAACGTACGCATCACTCCATTTCGAAAGGTAGCAGAGGAAGTTGTGGACAAATGTCAACATTTCTGCTATTTCTTTTGTTCTTAGTATATTGTCATGCTAAAAGTTTAATTAACTTTTAACACACTCTAAAATTACACAAAATTCCATTCATTTTTATTTTATGAACGTACATTGCTCGTAATTTTTGGCATTTCTCGTATAGAGGCATATACTCGTACATTCCACACAATTGAAGTTAATGTTATTTCAAAATACACTGGAAACTTTGCGTAAAATTTATAACAAATGTAGAGGAATCAATTTCAAGAAAAAACTACACGCATGATCTTGAAATGTATAATATATTTCAAGAAAAAATTGTCAAGCTTTTTCAAGAATAATTCTCCGAGGGAAAATGTACATTATAATCACAAGAAAAGTGACAATGTAAGTATTATTTCTTTACGGGTTCACTCTGAATAATGTTTATCAGATAAGACAATCAATTAGAGGGTTTGTTAGTCAGCTACGTAATTTATTTCCTAGCCGCGCCCAGCATTCAAAGTAAAAGAGGAAATGCTCAGATATATTCTGAGTGTTATAAACATATTTCTGTAATTTAAATATCAATATTTTCTACAATTCTTATCAATTAGATTAGAAAATATTGATAAATAGTTTGGGATACATTTACTTTTAAAACAAGGGGTGGGAAAAGTTCGATATGATTCGGAACGTATCCAGTATTTGCTCTAAAATCGTATACTACTCTCATTGGGAGTGACTGCTATTGATGGCGAAAGAAATCATAAATTTCGGTGGAAAACATGAATGATAATCAATTTTATTGGGTAGAAATTGAGAATTCGGAATAAACGGGCATGAAAACATGAAATGAAGAGTGACTCATTTATGATGTGAAGAAAGAATACCCTGATTTATTTTGGAGAACATCAGCCACATTTCGAAAGGCAACTGAAACCAAAAATACTGACTGTAAATGGAAAGAAACTGCCTTGTTCTTCTAGCCATCAATTACTAGCGTATAAGTGGACTACAAAACTAACAAAATGTGCCAAGGAATTGAAAGTTATTGGTAAGTGATTTTCAATATATTTCAGTTTAGAATGTAAAGGTCACAATGCCTATCAGACGGGGTTACGCGTACACATTTCTATGTTTTTTGTTCTTTTACATATTTTATTTGTTATTTTACTTAACTGAACCAGTACTGTTGTGAAAAATACACAAAAGTTTTAAAAAATGAACATTTTGAACGAAAATGTTTGTACCTTTCAATTCCTACCAAATTGGAGAGGAAAAAGTATATTAAAAACAAAAAGACTTAAAACTGTCGTCATTACACTGTAACCCAAATCCGATTTAAATTATTGCTTTTCTTGATTTTATTTCTGCTAGAAAAGAATCATTCAGTATTCTAATATACGGATTTTTTCACATCATGTACGTAGATGTAAATATGTTATAAACTGTCGAATACATTCGTTACAATGCGAATACATTCGAGCTCCTCGACAACGGTTCAGTGCAACGAACAGCTGTAAGCATGGTCTTCCTGACGTACTCACGACTGTCAAGGGTTTCTGAAATTCCACCCTTCGAACAGGGCATTTGAGACAAAAGACTCACATTACAATCTATTGGAAGACCGTTAGTCACTTCGTGTACGGCGTAATCGTATTAAATAAACTTGGTTTACGATTAACGTAATTTAATATCCTTACAATTAAACATGCCTTTTTATAAAGCAAGTAATCTTCAAAGAAATCACAGAGAACTTTTGAAATATTTACCTCTTACAATACAAACGTACGGTGATGGTGTAGATATTATAACGATCGTCTGTAGTATATTTTTGATAATGGTACTAAATATAGGGATTAATTTCATAAACTTTTAAAAAGGGTCGAATGCTGTAGAAGCTATTAGTACATGTCAACACACATACATTATTAGAAACACTTCTATCAAACTTTTCATTAGAATACGTGCGATTAATCATAAGATTAAGCAATTTTTCAAGGTTAGCAATTTCGAAGTTATATTTCAATTTTATTTTCATTCTTCATACTTATAATGACAATACTGTTCTTATGGTAATAATACCAGCCGTTTTTTTCGTGTTACTCAGAACTTTAAAAAATATCTTCTAGAATATCGTAGTGAGATTCTAACAATATCATATTTAATATACAATGAAAATAAAGAAATCTTACAAATTTAATAGATCTAAAGTGATAGATCATAAATACGTTCTACACACTCCCTACAAATAAGTAAACTGATAAAATACACTTTCTGTTCCCTTTGATGGCAATAAATTTCAGGCTTATTGATGTAAAATTGATTTCAATTTATACGATGTGTTATATAAAAGAACAATTTTTGCACATAAAAGAAGATCCAGTCCAGAGAACGATCAGCACCTTAAAACAATATATCCGCAACACTTTCATGGAATATGCACAGTTAACTTACCCCATTCGAAAAAGTCATCACTAGCTAATCCTGATGCTGGTGCACTATGTCGTTCGATATACTTATGGAGCAGGACGAATATACACCGGAGCAGGAAAATTACTGCAGCATATAAATGAAGACGTAGTGTATTCTTGAGGGTTGCGACAAGGAAAGTAGTTTAAACAGCTTTCGATTCGGCATCTCTCGAACAGTCCATATCTTCATTTGTTTCCGGTAGTAGCACAGGTTCCACCACCAACTACGACAACAAACGCCATGTAGGCCAAGGCCGAAGTCGTGCGCGTCAGCCGTGGCCGGCGGCAGCACGCCGTTTAACCCGTGACGTTGACCTCGAAGTTTGGTCGGCAGACGTTGACCCTTCGGCAGCGACACGTGCCCTAGGACCGGTTCGCACCCCAGGCCCTCGCACTTCGGCACGACCCCTCGCTCCACCCATCACCTGCCCCCGACCCTCGGCTGCCGCCGACCCGTTCCTGCTTAGATGCCTTGGAGGTGCTGTGCAGCCAAAGGGTTGCGATTTTGGCATCTGATTCGCAGATGTCGGCGTCGCGGGCGTGGACGCGACCAAACCCGTTTCTTTCTACGCTCACCATTGCGTGGGGAAGAGTTTTCAATACAAATAAGTTATCGGCGGAGAAATTTTTTTGCAATCCAGCTGCGAGTCATTATCATATCAATAACAAGCAAAGCGGGCACCGGGACAGGGTCACATTAAGGCATAGCTGCAACTGCTGTCACTATTCGTTGCTTTGATATTGCCATGCTTTCATGCATTCCAATGTAAAGATGGCAGCTGCAGAGTTTCGCCATCGAAGCAATGATTTCATTAGTGATGAGGAATAGTGGTTTGTAGAACATGCAGACGCTCCAGGTGCTTTCGAGATCACACCTTCGCATTTTAAGGGTTCATGAGAGGGAAACTTTAGCCAAGAGAAAGAAGCAGAAGCAAAATGAGCAATTACTTGCTTTGGAGGAAAAAGGGATGAACGTATTGGAGAAGAAATGCTATTGTGAATTTCGCGAATGATTTCCGAATAGTCCAATATTCCAAATTTGTGGTCCCACTATAGCACATTTGCGATTTCATCTCAACATAGTGCGTGTTTTGCTTCATATTTTGTATTTATTTCACTCGTCTTTCAGGCAAAATGAAAGTTACTGCCCGCTGTTTGCGGCTGCCTCTGCATGACGTTAATTCAAAGCAACTCACTTGCTCGTACAAAAGTTACATATTGAAAGAGATATTGTTTTCGTCATTAACTGGTTGTGTCTTTTTGTGATGGTCTTTTAATTACGTGCATACATTTTGTGCTCTTCAAGAAACAATGATTCAAGTTTAGGTACGTTCGGGACCTGAATTGTCATTTCATTTCTCCATACCAGTGCTTCGTACTTTTGTGTCGAGTTGAGGTGGCGTAATATTAATTAATTTTAGATGCTTATGAAATGCAATTTTTTAAAACCTTTTAATTAATTCATGCAACGTTCAAAATTCTGACATGCATGCATTTGCGGTCGGCAGTATACTGTTTCTTCAGAATTCTGAATGTGAAGCTTGTACTAAATTTCCCATCGGTTTGCAATTGAGGAGAATTTGAAAGCGTGGTCTATAGTTTATAGTATATGCATGCATATACGATATAAGGTTTGACATTTAAATAGCATTCTTAATATATTTCCCAAAATACTGTACCGATCACAGGCTCAATTGAAACTTGTATTAACCCAGAGACGATAATTTCAGACTGAATCAGGTGGTATATCTCTCAGTTAGAACCCGATGATGTGATTTGAAAACATTTCCTCAATGCCCTTTCATAAACACATAAACCAACGGGGACATTGACCTTGGCTAACCTCGTGATATTGTTCGAAAATAAAGCACATTAATACGCCTGTGTGTGGATCGGGACAGTAGCGCAGGCGTCGAGCGGCGCCTCTCCATTGAGGTTCCGATTCCAATGAACGCAACATAAACAGCGCGCGGCCGGAGGCGGGGGCGGGGGCGGCGGGGTGGGGCGGGGCGGGGCGGCCGAGCGCGACCACGGCGAGCGCGCGTGAGCCAGGTCGGGAAGCGCGGGGGGCCCGGGTTCGCAGCTCGCGCGCGGCGCCGCGGCGCACGTGAGACACACGTGAGCACCAGTGTGACGTAGCGATGCAGTGCGCCGCGTCAGCAGCCATCCCCGCCCCTGTCCTCACGGCCCCCTCCCGCCCCGCGCCCGCGATCCCTCCCCCTCCCGATCCCCCCATCCCACCCCGTCTCACCCTGCCCACCCGCGCGCCTCCCCGCCGCCAGCCGCGTCGCGCTGTGCACCACTGCACCATTGCACCGAACGCTGCATCCGTGCACGCGCGTTCTCTTCCCCTCCCCAGCCGCCGCCCGGCTGTTGTTTCATTTCCAATTACACAGCTGTCAATACGAGCCGCCATTCACAAACACGTCGGGCCGGCGCGGCGCGGACGCGCAGTGGCGGTGGCGGGGCGGCGGCGGGGCAGCGCGGCGCGGCGCGGGGCGGGGTGGGGCGGGACGCGGCGGGGGATGCAGGGCGGCGCGGCGTGGCCGGGCGCCCGCGGCGGCCGCAACGTGATTATTATTTACGTTTTCCAAATGGGGTCAATGCCATCGCCAACAGCGATTGACCGGGACGCAGGGCGACCAGCTCGGCCGGGCCAGCCCCAGCGCGCCCGCGCATGGCCAGACCACCCTCCGTGGGGAGGGGCGACCCCCGCGATCCCGCTCTTCCTGTCTGGGCGCGGCGTCTTAAACCGCCTCCTCCAACCGGACCGGGCATTATATTGACCCCCTTCCGAAAATTCGCCAGCGGGGGCGATGGAGGGCGCGTTCGGGTAACGGTGCGTCTTCTTAAAAATCTCGTTTCCTCGGCGACGAGCCGTTACAGACTAGTCTTGTACCCTTTGTGAGGATTGTGGCGTGGGCAACAGCCACCTACTATGGGATGGGGACTTGTAAAATCCTCCGCGATCGTTGCCCGGAATGTATTGCTTTGGCTACCGCATTATAACGCGGGGTCTGGGAGATGAATTACTTACGGCGACAACAATCTAGTCTCAGGAAGTCTCATACGGTTTTTATCACCATACTTATTTTATTGTTTTTTTTTCTTTTTTTCATTTTTTTAAATTTTATTTGAATCCAGTGATTTCTATCCCGATCATTCTTAGCGTGCCTAAAGAAGGAGTTTGGCCTACGTTCTGCTAACGATAATGATAGTGATTATGGGGCGCGTAACTTGGGTTAGTGACGCGTCGTCTATCCCCGTTAAGCTATGCTCTCAACCTATTGGATGGTATATCGGATGTTTCGCTTAAAGGCAATGAACCGAAACCAGGGGAGGCAGGATTTCCGATGTAAACATCTGATCACCCGCATACGTGTCAATCTCACTGCCAAAAAATCGCTTGAAAAAAAAACACGCGTCAGCGTTGACCTTCGATGACTGGGGCTGCTCAGATTAATCTGGCAAATAGCAATAGGATATGCTCGAACTTGCAGCGTATTGAGGTATCTCTGCCGCGCCTTCAAATGAAATAATTTTAGGAAATTGTTTCGCTTTATATAAAATAATCTGTGAAGCAAATATTGAGCGGGTTGAATTCCAGTGAGTTAGAAATTTGTCTGGTTATATATAACTAAAACTAAATGTTGGTTTGATTTGTTTTCGTAGTGCAAAATGTTATAATTAACAAAGCGTTATAATAAACATTCGACACATGCTTCTCACATTTTATCAACTGCTTTATTTTCATGCCATTTTTTAACTTTCCTTGGTATTTTTCTGCAGCTCTAAAACTTTGTGATTCGCGTTCTAGGGAGTTTTTTTTCAATATAGTATTCCTAACGTTTCTCAGAAGCGTCAACAAATGAAGGTAGCCCGCGAGTCCTTGAAATCGGAATTGGCCAATCACTGCCGTCCTCGTGACTGCCACGTCCACGTCGGAGAGCAGTCACTTAACAGTCTAGCGTGCACCTGTGAGCAGTTGCTCGCAACTAAAATTGCATCGAGCTGTAAACACCCAATAAAATTAGTGGTGTTCAATATTAAATTTCTACTATTCGGTGAGTATTTTATTGTACAGTATGTCCTTTCTATTTCTTGAAAATGAACATAGTAAACTTAGTTTAAGTACTAGTAGTTTCAAATTACTATGATCATTTCGGGAAAAGAATTTTTTTCATTAACAGTTCAATTTTGCGGTGTTATTTTATAATTCGAATAGTAAAAGAACTATTGGTTTATTTAGTTATTTGCTGTATTTTGTAGATAAGCTTCCAATTCTTTCACCAGTTTACAACACATCCTAAAAACACTGAGCGAGTATTTGGGATTTGTACTACAAAGTAAGAAATTATACATTTTTGTAATTAAGGTTTCTCTGTTGTTTAATACTTGCACGGTAAAATAGTACAATACGTAGTGCAGTGAATGAACACCTTATTTGAATTTGTGTCACGATATGTAGGTTTTTGAAGTACAAGTTGGCCAAGATGGCGAGAACTGGCTTCCCGGCAATGGGGCTGATCTGTGAGATGAGTGGCAACGCGAGCAAAGGAACTACTGTAAAATGGATTCGCGTGTGCCGCGGCCCGCACTACCGGTGTCGTGGCGGAATGTCAGAGAACTGGTTTCTGTTTCTGAATACTGACCGTTCTCAGAGCGCTGGGCGAATTCAATAGAAGGGTGGCGACGGCCGCGAGAGGGGGTGCGTGTGAATTGTATACTGGCGGGCGAAATCTTGCGGAGTGGGAGAATTCCTAATATTACGGGGAGTCAGCATGTAGGATTCTTTGATACGTCTGGGGCCCCCGGGAGTCTTGATTAATGACCCAGATCGTGGGAGTGTTAAAGAAATAACGGTAGAGATTTCAAGACTCTTGCGATATGAAATTGAAAGAGATCTTGGCCTCCATGATAATACATGAGGCATCACTTTACTAACCATCTTAGGACAACTCCGGGTAATATGTAAGTGGAAAAATCCAAACCCTATTTTATTATTATTTTTTACAGTTGTATTATATTTTGCAATATTTACACTTTTAACTCGTAAACATCTCGGTAAGAAATGAAAATCTCAGATGTAATTATAAAATAAAATGAAACAATATGACTAGTAATTCTGAAACAAAACAATTACTTAAATTGAAGGAACCAATAGTAGTAAACATTCTTATAGCTTGAAAGGAAAATACAAGTGGAAGGCGGTAGCATGACCGAAGCCACTAATATATCGTAGGTCTTGAAAGTCTTTTAGGATAACCATTTAATAATATTTTATTGCACTTTCTAAGAAAACATAAGGAATAAAAACCACCTTTACAGTTTAAAGATAATTAGTACATTTAGTACATTAAAAACAATTAAATCGTATTGCGGAGCCTGTTGTTTCGCACATTCAACAAGCCACAAATATAATACAATGTATAAAATTATATACGGCATTGTTATAGGCGTAGGATGTTTACTAATGGTTAGTTTAAGTATATCACGTCAAGAACGACACTGTATTTTTTCATTTAATGAGAATCTTCTCACTAGTGATGAAAGCAAGGCTCCAATTCAAAGACAACTTAGAATTCTGAGGCCACATCAGTTCATCATGGGCGGCTTGGGGCAACAGAGGCCAAGCTCCGAAAGTAAGATTTCGGGTTGAGCGGCGGCCTACGGAGCAAATCCTTGTTGGCGAGGCCGGAGCGGCTGTCGTTGCGACCGCGAGCCCGTGGCGACGGCGCGCAAGACCGGGGGACGGGGCGAGCTCGCGCTGCCGCGGCCAGGCGGGCGGGCGGGCGGGCGGGCGGCGCCGCGGAGACGCGCGGCTTAGCCGGCGGCGGGTGTTTGCGCCGCGGGGACTGGAAAAACAATTCTTAGCCTGGGGCGCGCACCTGGCCTCCCACAGCCTGGGCTTAGCCCGCGGCGCAATCCGGGCGTAAGCTGCGGCCCACTTGGAGCCTCCCCGCCCCCGCCCCCACACAGACCCCACCACCCAACACCGCCCCGCCTTCTCGCCTCGCCTCTCCGCCCCCTCCGGCCCCTCCGCCCGCTCCGCCCAGGACAATATGGGCGCCGCGTAATGCCGATGTCAGTTACCCTTGAACGTCCGCGCAGGGAAAAAAATAGTCGGCTAAAGCCAGGAGGGTCGGCAAGAGCGAGTACGGGGGTGGCGGCGGCGGCGACGGGGGCGGAGGAGGAGGAGGCGGCCGGGCGGGCGCGGCGCCCTGGCCGCGGCGTCGGCGGGGAGAGCGTGCGTGCGCACAAGATGGCTCTCTGCGCGACACGAGCCCAATGGAATCCTCTCCTTAGGACCGGCAGGAGTCGGGTAGGCATGGGGAAAAAAAGAAAGGAAAAAAATTGCGTTGGCTGGTGGAGTGCGGCGGGGATGGTGCCGAGCGGAGGGACGCGGGGCGGGTCGGAGCGTGACGAGGCGGGGAGGAGAGGGGGTGAGGCGAGTCGCGAGGGAAGGGACGGGGAGGCGCGGGGAGAAGCAGGAGGGTGCGGGGCCGAGCGGGGCCGCCGCCCCATCGGACGCGCGAGTCGTGGTGGCGGCTTTACTTTTTTGACTGTGTAAGCAAACTAATTTCTTGCCGCCGAGGAGAAGTGCGGGGGTTGGAGACCGAGCAAATATGAGCCCGCCCGGAAGACGCGCGGAGGGTGCCGCTGCCGGCCGTTTCCCCTCCCCCTCGCCCCCGACCCCACGACGGCCGCCCTGCCTGGCGAGCGGCCGCCCCCGGCGCGTACGTGCACGTCGGGTGTTTCGCGCGCCTCCGCCTAGCCCTAGGAGAGCGGGGCGAGGCGGGGCGGGCGCGACGGTGGGTTGGCGGGGGAGCTAGGCGCCCGGGGGAAGGACGGGGAGGCCGGGGCGGGGCCGGGGCCTGCCTGCCTGCCAAAGACCTCCCCCGCATCCAACGTTCCCTGCCGCCGCTGTGGAGTCGAGCTGTTCTTTTTGTTTTCCGGCAGGCGGGCCCCACCGCTCCGGGTCGAAGCGTTGGCGGCCGTTTCTTATAGATCGGGGGAAAGGTTACGCGAGTATGACGGCGCTCCCCCCGGAATTGCTGGAATGGGGGATGTTCTTGTACCTTCCCCCGGCGCTGGCTGCGCGGCCGCTGGACGCGGATGGGAAGCATTAAGAGTCTCTCGGGGCGAGGGCTCGATGCGCTCTCGCGCGCTTGCGTTCGCTGGAACTTCTTTCTAGGCTCCTAACGCCATTCGAGGAATCGGGAAAATTCTTCCGTACGACTTGTACAACCCCAATAGAACTTGCAAACATTCTATTTTATTTCTTTTACATGAATATATTTTACATATCATTTCATATCTAAATTAAAATTTTGTTCACAACAGTTAATATCATTATGTATTCAAGGCCACCAGAAATAAATCGCCAGACATGTAGCAACGATGTTGAGTGCTTCTTTCCAGTCGTTAAAACTATTTTCAATTTGAAAATAGATCCAAAATATTAATGAGCTGTTTTATAACTAACAATTCCATTGTTTAGAATCGAAAGATCCCAAGTTCATATGAGACCTAATATGTCAGTGATCATTTAGTGCCCAAATAACAAAATTATTGAAGCGCAAAAGGCACTTCAATCATTGTGTTAGTATAGAAAAATAATTTTCTATAATTTGTATTTAAAAAATTACAAATTTTCAAAATTGGGCTCAAATAAATTAGAAAAACGTTTGATAGAAACATGATGTAAACCAAGTGAAGTAGCTACATTAAGCTATGATATTGTTAGCTACGGGCCAGAAGTTAGTGTACCACGGAATCACTGTTGACTTTCTAAGTTCCAAATTCAAATCTATACCAAGTTTTTCTCTCCTTTATTAGCCAAAGGTAGATGTTTAAATTGAAAAATATGTTTTAATATACAGTACAAAAAGAAAACATGTTTGAGATTATATTTGATTTGGTTGGGGCATACAATTTATTATCATCTACTTAATTAATTTTAATAATTCATGTTTTGTTAAATTAATATATCCGTATGCAATGGAAGGAAATAATGCTACGTAGAGCCTTGAAATAAGTTTTTTGTGTATCATTAAGGGACACAAATTCTATTTTCAATAGCGTAAAATTTAAAATGAGGCACTTTTGGACGTAATATTATATATTTTGGACGTGATATTATATATTGATTCCGTCACTTCGTAGCACGATTTGCCAGAAGCACTGGAAGTTAGGTTCCCGTGTGTAGCTATTTTCACTTTTAAAACAATAATTTAAAAAATTCTGTTTTTTTTACATTATAATGTTCTGCGACAATTTTTTTAGTCTTTCTATTACATAGTTTTGGAGATTTTCGCTCTTCTCGGCACTCTAGCTATTCAGAACTTCCCGTTTCATCCGGCACGGGAGGCATTGCACTATTCGTGCTACACTGCACTCCTTGCATTATACACAGATGCCACTTATATAAATGCTCTTGTCTCACAAACCTACAATGTCGAGTTTAAGTTCCAGCTCAGTAAAAAAATGTTGCAGAATGGACACTCTCGAACAAGCATTTGTTATGTCAGTGAAATAATCCTCAAATGAAGTAACAGCTCACTGTCCTGAAAAACAAATGCAATTTAAAAGCGTGAAAGTTTTACATGGATTCATTGGGTACTATAATATAACGAATTCGTTGAATCTGTTGTGATAATATCGTTATGTAGTGGTGGGCATATAACAACGAAAATGTAAGATCAGTTCAGTACTGTTAATTGCACAGTAAATAGCAGGTTACCACTTTTGTTTTCATCAAGCTCAGAATAACATCTTCCTCGATGTATTTTTGCAGTTACTTCCTTATTGCTGATTTTTGAGATGTAAATAAGCAGTTTGGATTGATAATAATGTCACGTATTTCTTTTAATACATCGGGATCTTAAAGCAAACCTGAGGAGAAAAGAGATTTGCCGAGAATTCTAGCTTGAAGAATATCTTTGCCACGTTGAGAAGTCCTGTGACAGTTTCTACACAGCATGTAACAATCTGAAAGAAAATCGATTACATCATGCCTGTTTCTAAGTGATCTACATGACCATATACAACATTAAAACTTTTTTTTCTTGGACGACAGACATCGAAACGGATATTGAAAACTTCTCTTAATTTCGACTTTATAGTGATAATCGTTACATTCGCAGACCTTCATATCGTTGTTTTTAATCATTATCTTCTTTATCAGAAATATTAATTATAAAATTAGTCATTTTCTTAAAGGCAATGAAGTCGCTGGCTAATTTTGTGAGTTCAATGAATCAATATTGTATATTTCCGTCAGTATTGTTCGAATATTAGTTGTTAATATATATTAGTAGAAATTTTTTAACTAATATCGTATATCTGTGAATTTTTTATGTTAAGTAATAAAACAATAAATCATAAATTATTTAACGATTATCACCAAATAATTTTGTAGATGTGTTATGTTGTGAGAAGAGTCCATTTTGTCAATTTCCGTACGATAACACCACGCTAGACAGAACATTTGATTTTCCTGTATTTTTAAAATTGTCGAAAGTACTGACCTTAATGTACTGAGTACCGAGACAGTACTGAGACAGTACATTTTTTGCAGTATATTTATTGCCGTATTGAAATGAATATCGTGTATTGTTTGTATTGTAAGTAAATACATTTAACAGAAAAGAGTTGTAATGTATTAAAACAGAACACCAGAGCATATTCCAGTTTTTGTAAATGGTCACGAAAGGCGATTTATTCTTCTTTAGTATTTTATCCTTTTTTGTTGTGAAGCATAGCTTTTCTCGAGCTAAGGAAGAAGTTTTGATCCTGGTAAAAGGGGGTAAAACCGAGTGGGGATAGGAGTTGTCAGGTGAACTCTGTTATCCTAAGAGTGGTGTCGGAAATCCTATCTCAAAGACAAACTCGCCCGACCAGTTCGTCAGACAAAGCTGGTTGCTCCATCTCCATCGGATTTTCTACTACGGAATTCAAACCTCGAGTATGTTCTGTAGGAGTAGGGTAAGGCAAGCGAAATAATGTGAAGTAAGTAAATTGTAATATATTTCTGGTATTAGACTGTTTTAATGTATAGAAGTGCATAGAAGTGCTCGTAATAATATCGCAAGTGCCTTATTTTTTGTATATTAATCCGAATCAAATTTCAAGATTCTCTGGACATTTACGAAGAAAGTATAGGTGGATGTTCATCCTCTTCTGTAACATTTTCGAGAATGTGATTTCTTTTCCTTGATTTCCTAGAATGTTAGCATCATAAAACCACTTAGTTGGAAAATCCCACTTTGGCAATATTAACCTTGTATATTTTTCTCTTTTGATACTGAAATCGAAAAGCAGATTTTCAACAGCATCTAATATCATGAGAGTCCGGTGAAAAAGAAAACCATTTATTTTCCATTTCTCCAGTAATTGAAAGAATTGTCTGCTTAAATTCTTTACAAACTGCGTTTTGCCGTAAAACGGATATTCTCATTAAATATAAATCTAAATAGCCAAAAAATTTAAAGTGAGAATATTATTTCATTTATAGACGATTCTTAGCATTTAATACAGTTTTACAAAAAAATGGAGATGGCCGAATAATTTTGTTCCTTTGAGAGAGGAGGGCAGTGAATGATATTGAATATTATTATCTATTTTTTGTTATAATAAGATGAGTTTAAATGTAAAAAATTTGCTGAGAATTTCACATCATAATTTTTTGTCGCAATCTCCCTGCAAAGCGCTATGTGGTGATCATCATCTATTCCAGTATTCCTTTGAATTAAGCTAAAAGAAGAATTTATTTTATTTATTTCTGCAGATAGAAGCACGTTTGATCGTTTTGCTTTTTCGTACATGTAATTTGATTTTCTCGTGATTAAATATATTTTAAAAATTGTAGATTTTACACGATTTTGGTTCCATTACTTCAATACAAAATACGTGCTAAATCTTACCATCAATATACAAGCATATGTTACTCCGGAGACATTGAAATTTTGTATAATCATAAAATCGTTAGTCCCAAAAATTTGTATAAATGATTATAGATTATTTTAAATAATTCAAAACAAATAATGTGAATTTTATTTTTAATCATAATAATTCGTAAATAGGCATTTTGAGCCTATCTCATTCCACCACGATGATACAAAGTATGAACCATCGGTCTCACGTAGGTACAACATTTGAACCATCATTTTTCTCGGTATGTGTTGTTTCACGGTAGGATAATTTATGGACCTCCATTAAAGAGTGCATAAAGTAGTTCCCAAAAGCACCAGAAGATGTTGTAGACATGATAAATGCCTGCAGAACACCAGAGAAGCATTTGTTACAAACCCTACAAGATATCTTGTCAGCTGTTGGTGTAAGGCGAAGTCCGATCTGTGCAAGGTGTGCAAAACATTTTTAAATGGCCTCATGCTTGAAAGCTATATGAGATTCATTTAAGTAATTTTACATGAAAAATTACTATAATAATAAAAATTTCTATTTTTCGAACAGAGCGCTCTACGTTTATAAAAACATAGTTCTGCCCATTTTCAGTAAATCCCCTTTCTATCTTCGAACACTGCAAAAAATTAACAATGCAAAAGTGTTATATTGACGACTGAGATTTTTTATTAATGAAATCTGTTCTGCAAAATTAGATCTTTAAATAAAGTAAGGTATATTTTTTGAAAATATGACCATTATTTTTTTGCCAATATTTAAAATAGCAAACTCGGATTTTCCGCGCTACTTTGATGTAAGATTCACGATATATCAGCAATTCAACAGTGGAAACGCCGCAACACGACAGTTTGAAATTCTTAGAAAAATTGTCATTGTTCAGCTATGTTTCTGGCTGTTTAAAAGGCAGTTTTGTATTGTCGAATTTGTGTTGAAAATTATTAGTTTTTGCACTGTCGCAATGTTGTTTGAATACTAAAACATTCTTAACACTGATAAAAGTCCGATTTAAATTTTAAAAAATAGTTTTGAAAGTATTTATTGAAACAATATATACCATTAATTTGTAAGTGAAACCTTTCTCCAATATTCGAACCGAAAATATTAATTTCAGTAATATCAAGTTTGTGAAATAAAATTTTCACGTTTCTTTGCATTCCTGTTCATGTATTTCCTATGTATTATTTCGCTTTTTTTGTATTTTTATGTCGCATTAGAATTTTTGACAAAATTGCAAGCAAATCTCAACCATGTAATTTGCGTAAGCTTCCCATTATTAATCTAGGAATTTTACTATTACCTTGCCTCTCGATTTACGAGTGGTTTTTTTTGTGTAAAAAATTACTTATTCAAAGCTGTGAATATATTTTCAGCAAATGCTGATGTCTATAATTATAACACTCGACGAAGTAATCATACTCGTCAGTATCAACAGATCACTACAAAAAATTCACATAAAATACTTACACATTATTTGACAACTCTTCCCCAGATGACTTTAAACGATTAAAATTGATACTCAAGTTTAAGTGTCAAGTAAAATATTATCTGCTGGATAGCTGTTCCTATTGAATAAGAGAATATAACGAGCATCAAAAATGGAAGTAATATCCATTTCATCAGTAATATTTAAATTATTACTTATCGCTTGGACTGTATAATTTTAAACAATCTGTAACAAGTATTGTACTTCAACTTATTCGTTAGTGAATCAATGTCGATCAGGTTTCTTGTCTAGTTTCTTTCATCATTGATCGTATCCAGAGATGACTCTTAACATAATTACTACCTGCGCACGCTTAACATACTACCTATAACTTCACTACCTGCGCACATCTTCTAGAGTTCAGTGGGAAATATAATTATTCAAATTATCGTTCTCCATGCATGCTGTCGCAGCAGGAAAAGTCAATTCGTTCACGAAGGGCATTGTGAAATATAGTAGCCCAAATCTATAGCTGATTTACTGTCGGAGATTTTTATTACATGAGCAAATTTTTTTATCAATTCTTGCCAAAAACGTCCGTTTCCATTTGTAATAAACAAATACATAAACATAAATAAATAAAAAATAAATAAAAAATGAATAATAAATAAATACAATAAATGTCTTTATTGGTGGTGAGTCTCTGGCCGTTTAGCCTGCTCTTCCGCCTGACCACTTTCAAAATTTTTACTACAATAGTGGATAATAAAAGGAAGTCATTCAATGAAAAAAATTGTATTCAGAATTTGACATATATACAGCTAATGGTAGGAATCCCAGAATTCAGAAAACTTGGACAGAATACACTTCTCTCCATAACACGTCATACACTGTTTCTGATGTTAAATAAGTTAATTAAATCAAGAAATAATAAATAAATTCTTGTTATTGCTGAAGACCTACATAATTGATTTGTAATTACGTAATATCTCAAAATAATTGTGATGGTCTCACTATAATTTTTAAGGTGCAATTTTTTCTGGGAATCGTTCACAAAATAAAGAAACAATTGGACAATTAGAGAGGACGTAACAATATGAGGGTTTTCATATTTTGAAACTGCGGATGCGATGAATAATACACATTTATGTGGACTCTGTACCTGCATGTGTCCCCTATTACCATGTCCGTAGGCACAATGCGCAGTACAGCTGGGCCGTATTCCACATCCACCAATCTACAATACGGAATAAATATGATGTATCTACAAATTGACGAGTTATAAACGAAAACTATTCTTGCAAAGGTGTCACACTGTCGAAGCGTGTTCTAAATAAATTGGTAAAATTTTATTTCCAAATTTTCCTCCTTTGGATTCCTTGTTTTACCAGTCTAATAACAACGGGGAGGGGGGTCATCTATAGACCCCAGTGTCGCATGAGCAAAACATTGCTAACATTGTTTAGTTAAGAAGGTACTGTTCCATCGTTTTGGACGTTTATTATATTTCAGAAACGTAGTTAGCATATTTCATAAGCGTACAGTATTTCTTTAACCTAAACACTGGCCAGTCTCTTCAACCAATATTTTTCGAGAATTGCTGCAAGTCTTACTATGAATCTTCACAAAACTCTACGTCACACGTTTTTACAATAACGTTTCCACGCGATGCTTTTTTTGTGAAAACGTCGAAACTATCAAAATGAAATTTTTATAATAATGACTCCTATGAAATTTTCAAAATAATTGATAAATTAAAAAAAATCGAGAGATTTAGATGAATTTCCGGATGATCTTTTAAATACTTTCAGCCTGCCATTATACACTCGTAATTCACATTTTTAATGCACCATTATGCACCAAAACACTTCCAGATATTTTCAAAACAGGTAAGATGAAGCCGCTCAGAAACGGCGCTTCAGAAACAGCGACAAACATTAAATTCAAAATTAACCGTGTATTTCTCTATTGTCATTTTTTCAAACATATTAGAGAGACATTTTACTTTCTCGCTACCGCTTACACAAAAGCGACGAAGTTATGTAATGCTGCGCGCAAAAATAGCGATTTTTCCGCAGAAAATCTCTTATTGAAGGGTCTTGGTTACGAAGAAGTGTACAAATCCAGTTACGAAATGTAGAACAAATCTTCTAACGCGTGGTGTTACTGGAATTTATGCTTTGTGGGTCCTTGATACCGAAATATCGAATGACCACAAAAGTCTGTCCGTCTGTGTACAAGGCTAGTCACTAAATCGTTCAGCCAATTTTTTCCAAAATTGTTATCCTCCTATCGATCTTGTTGATATCAAGGCCCCGTGAATTCGAAACCGATATTTTAATTTTGGGGGGTATTTTACATGAAGCCACTGGAACTTTTCAATATTTTCAAAAAATGCGTCCATCGTTTTTTATTAAATTTTGTTGTTGGATAGTGTGAAGAACGTTTAAGAGAATGGTGCAGGGCTCATTTTCGTAGAAAACACTGATTTTCGAAAATTGGATAAATTCAAAAACATTTTCGGCGCCTTCTTACAACTACAATTAAAAAGATAAAAGTTTTTTTTCTTTAATTAAGTCTGTTACTTAGAGAGAGATTTTGAAATAAGGTCATGTGCAATTTTTCAAAAATTTTGGTATTTTTCGCGTAATTTTGCGCGAAAGTACGGGCGAGAGAGTACGTGCTTTAGCACCACTAGTTTGGTAATGGTAGGAAATGGTGCGGCGTTAACGACATTTGCATCATGTAAATGAATTTGAGACGTTGTTATATATATTCCAAATTTTCTATTTCACTAAAAAATTCTAATTTCATTTATAATAATATCCTATATTTGATTATTATATTTATTATTATTATTATTATTATTATTATTATTATTATTATTATTATTATTATTATTATTATTATTATTATTATTATTATTATTATTATTATTTGTAGCACTGAAGATGTCCCCAATGCGGCCGAAAAAGCTTTATGCTAAAATAAATACATACGACGAAATAACGCCTCAAATTCATTTACACCACTAGTTTACCTATGAATGCAAATCTTTTTCAGTAAATACGAAGCTTTTTAAGGTTACCAATTTTGATTCATAAAATTAATATCTAGGGAAACAGTAATATTTCCTAAAGATTTCGCTTCATCCATAGATCAAAATGAAGAATCTATTGGAATATTTTCATTCTTTCAAAAGTTTTTGACGTTATTGATAATATTTTACTTTCAAATTTAACTCTGTAAGAAATTCTTGGTATCGTTCTAGATTGCTCATGTTCGAACATTAAGCAGGATTCTTAGAGCATGGAATTACCATACTGGAATGATGGGAAATTATTTAATTACCTTTCAAATTCATTGCCATAGGGCCGCGCAGATTTTGAATTTAGCCCCTATTCTCTTCCCACTCTATGTAAACAATAAGTACTTGACGATTTGAAATGGAAGAATAGTCTCTTTGCGGTCGATACAAATATTCTTTGCAATAAAGAAACAATAAATAGTTCAATATGCGATGTTTCAAACTGATTCGGTAATAACAAATTAATAATGAAAGAAAGGAAAACGGTTTCAATGCAGTTTTCTTTTTCAAATGAACAATGTATACTTGAGAATCCCAATTCGGTCAAATCTCGAATAGAACGTCCATTTATATTAATAAAACAGAAGATTAAGATTATGCAACGCGTTCAGAATTCTTTCCAATTCAGTCAGCTTTCGTAGTGCTTCTTGTGTACAATTCGGGAATGTTTATTCCCGCCTCAGATATGGCCTAATATTTTGAAGAAATTCATCATATACCGCTTAGACTTTTAGATTACAAAAAAAGTACAAATAATAAGCAAATCCCAACCGTGTGATTCTTGTAGGCCTCACTTTTTAAGTTGGGATTTTTACCATTGTCTTGCCTTATATTTTACGAAGCAGAGGTTTTTGTAAAAAAATGACCCACCTCACCCATTCAATTTTAGCAAATACTGATGTCTATATCTATACTACTCTACGCAGTAAATATATTCTTCACGGAGCATTAAAAAATAATGTAATATTGATTTTGACAATGATATTTAATTTATTAGTTACCATTTGGACAGTATAATTATAAAATATTAAATATTTCTATAACTAGTGTTGTATCTCAGCTTCTGGGTCAACCTCGATGTCGATCAGGTTGTTTTTCCAGTTTCGTCCTTTGAGTGAATGATGAGATTGCCCTTTGTTTTGCTTCAGGACATAAATGTAACTTCACTCTCTGTGCACGTTCTCTAAAGTTCAGTGGGAAATATAATTAATCAAGTAATCGTTTTCCATGTTCTCGCGGCGGTATGTCGATTCCTTCACGAAGGATATATAAGGAATAGTTCAAATTTGTAGGCAATTTGCCTTTGTATTGTAATATAATTTGTATATTGTATGTAATTTGCCTTGGGAGCAAATATTTTCTCATCAATTCTTGCCAAAATGCTCGTTTCCATTTGTATATAGAATTCAACTTGTGTATGGTTTATGGTATCGCAGAATTTAAGAAAACGTACACAGAATGTACTTCTCCCCATAGAACGTCAAACACAGTTGTTAACAGTTTTTGGCGTTAAATAGATAATTAAAATAAATAAATAAAGTGATTGTTATCGAATGTTTAAGAAAAATTTCGAAACCATCGCCATGCGTATCCGCTTCGTGGAAAATCGAGTGTTCTCTTACCCCCAGGTCTGCTCCCAAACACACGTAATTTCATTTTAGTAATATCTACATATTATGCAATCAAGTCAACATAGTAAATATTGAAATTTTTGTTCAAGAAGAATTGGACGTAGCCATTTGTGATCCTGCAGAAAGAACAGCACGAACAGAAAATAATCAATGTTCGATGCCCGTGTCATCCCTCAAACTCAGAAACTGCTTCAACACAAACTGTCAGAAACAAAAAAGTCATCCATTGTGTTTTAAAATATTTAAAAGTTCTTTATTCTAACATCTTTTCTATTTTCCAACAACATTCACTACTGTCTTGATTTAAATTTTTAAACCGTCTTGAGGTGTGTCTAACAATGAAACTAAAACATCAAACATTTCTCATAAATGCAGCAAGTCGCAAGTAAATGAAGGCGTACCTTAAATTAAAATAACAAATATTGAAACCCTTAAATATTAACTGAAGAATAATAATTTTTATAATACTTTTTACATCATTGTTTGAGTTTAAGTAAATACATAAAATATGGAATTGTGACAGTCGCAAGGAATAACGTGTTTTCAGTTGGAGATATTATACTCCATAAGGACGATGACTATCTCCATCATCTCTCGGAAAAAAATCCCCGCAATGATTCTTTCAAGACTTAGTGAAACCTTTCAGTGTTTCACTCCCTAAAGTAGGGTAACAATCAGCAAGATTCATCAATTAAAGAATTTTAATTCACATTATAATTGAAAAACAGTTTTTAACTTGTTTTCTACTAGTTGGTATGTGGGTTGATTTTTGAGTTAATTTTTTTGATATTATGGTTTCTGAACTACCTGTATAGAAATTGTAAGAACCCCGTTAAATCTGCTCGGATAAATGAATTCTTGACAAACTCATACCAGAACCTTATAGCATGTACTTCTCAAACTAACGTGAGTAGCCACCACATGGCCTAGAAGTTAAAGGATATAAAAGTACACTGTAGCAATAGTGAAAAGGTCTCCTCTAAGTAATTCCTCCGCACAATTGTTACTTGTAATGAGAGGTACCTACGACTAATCTAATTGATAGAGTATAAGTGACTTTTCATATCTGAGTATTCAACGACTTTTTATAACAGTACATTTATAGCTTACAGTATTGTATCCAACCTATTATATTTCCATATACTTTCAAGCAATACGTACATTTCATGAAATAGATTTCGTTATATTCCACAACATACAATCCGTACTTTGTAATTGCTTATCATATTTCTGAAAAGAAAACTGACTGACGTTTTGTAAAGAAGGAAAATTAAATATAAAACTTATTGATCCCTCTACAACAATAGCTCAACCCATTAACACAGCTTGTTTGTGAAAGACATAAAAGAAATTTTGAAACACATACGCAAAATTATGCAAAGAAGCGGTGTTCATTAAATTAATGATTATATTTTATTTAAATATTTGTAAAAAAATTATATCGTCCAATGTATTTACGTCTAAAATGAAACATTATTTTCTATTATATATTTAGCTACAGTACTGTGGGAAGTTTTTTTTTATGTCGCTCATATATTATTATCCTTTTCTTAACGTTGTTTTACCAGGATTGATTCCTGTTAATTTTCCTGATTCAAAACAAACGTTTTTATACTTCCGTTTTCCGGAACTACAATTTGTAAGTAGACGCATTGCAACCAAATATTCAGAGTATTGTGTACAAAGACAAATTTTAGTCCCCATAGTAATTGGATCAGAGGACTTCTCCACTGAATCCTCATTTATCATTTGGTAGGTTTGACCAAAATAAATAGCATCGCATCTTCGCATGGCTTTCTGTAGATGGCATTTTTGTTATTAACTTTGTCTATCATTTTTACTTTCTCGCTCTTAAGAAGGTACGTCCTAAGAAGAGAAATTGTATGTAATCCGACGCCGAAACACGGCGAATTTTCGGCAGAAAAACTCTTATTGCCGGGTACTGGTTACGAAAAATAGAGGAATTCTGTTGCTATGTATATACCTAGTACATTACTTTCTCTAACACGTGATGTAGCAAAAATTCATGTTTTGGGGGTCCATGATACCTAAAAATTTATTGACGGCAAAACGTCTGTCTATCCGTCCGAGGTCAACACTAGTGCCAAAAACGTTAAGCAGATTTTCTCCAAAATTTATATTCCGTGATCGATCTGAATGAACTCGACGCTCTTGAAGTTTCAAACGGATCTTTTGATTTTTGAGGGTACTTTACATGAAGCCTCCAAAACCTCGTCAAAATTTTCTCAAAAATGGTACCAATTTCTTTCTTAGTAAACTTTCTTCTCGGATACCGCAAAAGACGATTAAGAGAATGGCGCATATTCTCATGTTCGTTGACATCCTAGATTTTTCAAAAATTGCAAAAGAGTCAGTTATTGCGTCGTCTTCCTACAACAGTAATATAGAAAAAAAAAATTTCTTAATGAAATATGTTCTTTAAAGGCATCCTGAATTAACATTACGTACAATTTTTCGAAAATATAAGTAGTAATTCTAAGTAAGTGTAATTCTGCGGGAATTATAGGAAATTAAACATTTTTTAAACTTTTTTCTAAAAAAAAAACGCTCTGATTTTTTTCTTCGAATTTTCTCTTCATATGTAATAAGGGATGGTAAAAAATATGGCGCCAGTCTTTTTTTCGGCAAATCAACGTTTTCTTCGAAAATTGCAAAACATTACGATTTCAAAACTTCAAAATTGAAGATAGATTTCTTGAGACAGTCTGTTGTAAGAAATCAACTCTTTAAAAAAGGTTATGAACAACGTCTTAAAAAACAATTGATTTTGCGTAATTTGTGTCTTAATTTTGTGCGATTTCTAAATATGTTTTTTTCATAAACCGCTCAATTTTGTTTTAAATTTTCTATTCATGTATATCAAAGAACGATAAAAAAATATGGTGCTTGTTTCTGAGTTCAAACCTTACAGTTATTATGTTGTCTAGTGGTATGGCTGACAGCGTGGTAACTCCGAGGACCTGAGTTCGAGTTTCGCTGCAGCATATAATTTTTGATAGCTCAATACACTTTTGAATGTTTATGTAGTAGAATAATATGGCGGAGAACTTATAATGCGATAAAATATGCACTGTTGTAGCACGTTCAGTTTTTAAATACAAAAGAGTAATTTACGAATGTTATTGCTGTTTACAATGTGACTGTTCTATTGTGTGTCTGTAGTGTGTGACCAATTGGTTCACATAACCTTTTGCTATTGTATTTTTTTATTTACTTTCTGTTATTTAGTTTCTATATCGTCATATCCTCCTATGTATTGTATAGAATGCTATTTACTAGTTCATTGGGAAAGAATATTTTTGTAAGATATTATTAAAAAAATTTAATTGTTTCTATGAAATTCTGGACTTCCTATAATAATAGTAATATTTCAATCGTAAAGTTGTGTTGATTATTTTTAGATTTAAAATAGAGTTAAATATCTGATATAGTGGACTTTCTATACAAATCTGTTTTGATGGAGCCGTTTCTGATGAGAAGTGTCGAAAAAGTTTTGTTTTATTTATTTCATATTCCATGGTTAACTGAACTTAGTGGTGAATAGAGTTAAAATTGTTCAAAATGTATTTACTTTTGTATTTAGGGACGGCAAGTAATAAGTCTCTACTTACTTATATATGAAAGAAATGGAAAAATCATCTCGTTCAATGATATTAGACAATATTTTGTTCTTAGTGTTCCCTACAATGATGGATGTTTTTATGTGGATAGCGCATATGACCATTTGCAAGATAGGCATATAGACCTAATATTTAATTTTGTACACATATTTTATCTTTGTATGTACTTTTAAAAACGTAACTAACATTTGTTTGATGAGATGATACCTCATTTGTGAGAAACTTGTCACTGAAAATACATAGGTTCGCTTTTAAAAAAGAAAATGTATGAAACTATTTATCTCAACCATTTCCTTTTTTGATATTTCAAGACTGGTGTAATGATCATCATTACTGAAACATTAATATATCTGATAATATTTTGTTGATCGTTATAACTTACGTCTGTCTTTATGCGAGTGTCATTTGATCTGCCTGCAGTACGCAATATATTTCAGATACTTTATTAAATTTCTTTTTTTGATCTTCCACATACAAAGCTTCTGTTCACCGTTCATGACTCCGTGAAAACACTGGAGTGGTTTAGTTCCTTGAATTTTGAGGCTTCTTTACTTTCGACTCTTACAATCATGATCCATTCTACATGCCCTTGGTCTCATCTCTGTAGCTTTCGGAAGTAGCTTTGGGAGAATTTGTGTAATTTCAATATATATTTTGCGTTACCCTCAAAATAAACGATTGTATCTCTGAGTAAGTGAAGACTTGGTTGTGTGTTTAAACGGAACTCGTAGTGTAAGTAAACACCAGTACGTTGTACATGCATTGCACATTTATTTCAGTTGGTTTTGTGGAAGGTTTTCATTTTTACGAACATGTTTACGAACAATTTGTTTTTGGACATAAATTGATCAATGTAAGATGCGTATAAGGACGTCATTTAAGGCATAATACAATGTCATTTGTGATATAAGGCATATCCAATCCAGTCATATACATATTGTCATTGTTAGATCAGCATTGTTTGAGTAATTTTGATTTTTGCGACTCGTGTTGAACGTATATTTTTAACGCAACAGTCCACCGACCAAGGTCGCGTGGCGCTATCCCTGCTAGCTCCCTGCTGCATATTGCTCGGTGCGTTACAGAATTACTCAAGAAAATGCTTACCTAATATATGACAATACGTATATCATTGGATTTGGCTTTCTACGCTGGTCATAATAGACTGAAAAATACTATAATTCGATTTAAAAATTAATGTTATCTCAATATCTCGAAAAATACAAATGATAAAACAGAAATGAATACACGTATTAATTAGCTTTATTTCCTCGTGCATTTCTATGAAAACTGCATTGCAATAAATACAACATTGCGATAACTGCAAAAAAGTTGCAGGAGTTGCTAAAGTTACTTGACTCATTCTAGGCTGTATAGGTTGGATCAAAAGGTAATGAGAATATAGCTGTAACTTTAAGCCGGTGATTCGGCGTGCTGCCATCTGTCGTGACAAAAGGAAGAACTATTAGACGAGTGTGTGCAGTGAGCGGGAACAGTATTTTGTCACTGTACTGCAGTGAGTAAATTTTAGGACTTCATAGCAATAGTGCAAGCGCCTTAACGTCATGTTTACAAAGGTAGAGCAACTTCGTGGCCCAAAATTGAAGTGGTACGAGGTCGTAGTAAGCAAGAATTTTTTCAGAGACTGCGTGAAGCATCTAGTGATGCAGAGTTGCCATACTCTACAGTCGCATGATGAGTTAAAGCGTTCAAATAAGGTGGAGATGTTGTGAAGGATAACCTCCGTACGGGACGACCCCACGTGGAAAAATCTTACGCCGCTGGCAATGGGAGATTCAGGAACATCCACATTACTCACCCAATTTGAGTCCCTATGAGTATTATCTTTTTAGCAAAATGAAAGAATCACTGCTAAGAACCCAGTACAATACTGAGGAAGAAATTATTCATACTATAGGGCGGTCCATATGGGATATCAACAGAAGTAGTTGCGCAAATGGTGTACGTTGCCTTCCTAACATTTGGCAAAAGGTTATTAATAACGGAGGCGATTACATTGAAGGTGTGTTTATGTAAATACCTCTGTCAGAATAGTTATTTCAGAGAAAAAAATGTCTCATTACGTTTTTCCAACTCATGTATATCTTCTACAGAGTGTAGTAGTAAACAAAGTAATCCGAACAGAAATAATTATCGTAATATTTTCATTATTTGGTATGAATGTTTTGGTACGCAGCTATCATGTTGTGAAATTCAATTGACTCATTGTTGTGCTGTCTTCATCTTCATTGTCGGTGGTTATTGATAAAAACCTGATCAAAGTAATAAAATATTGGAGAGAAAAATCGTACCACTACTTGAAAAGAACACGGCGTCGATCTTCCAACTGTTCCTCGCACTGTGTCACACATGAAAGAAAGCTTGTTACTGTAGAAAGCTGAAACTTATTAATAATAAAGGATAGCATATAAATTACAAGTATATGAAAAATTTCCGTTTGGTTTTTTCCAGTGTGAAAATGTTTGTTTCCAGTTCATGTTTTCCAGTGTGAAAATAAAATGTTCTAAAGGACAGCGTGTGTTTGGATTAATTTGTTCGTTACTGTAGAATATATAAATTGTCATTTTTGTCTCTGTAACAACATAAATATCTAGAAATTTTCATGTCTGAGACAATTTGGCTGGAATGTTGTAGGTAATGCCACACACTATTTTTAAATATTCTGGTTTGGAGTTATAAAAACAATAATGTTGGTTCGTACACGTGCTGTCTATATCATGAGCAAGTGTTAAAACCAGGAAAGAAAATTCTTTAGATCATAAGCAATTGCGAGCTTTGCTCGTATCGGACCGCAGATGTCAAAACTGATCAAAGAATCTTCAATGCATCTTTTATCATTCGAAAGAAAATGTGTCTAGTAAGGATACATACTGGTGAACAGTTATTCCTATAAGCTCAAGAGGTTTTGGACGAAGAAACGATGGGATCATGAGAAGCAGAAAGTTTATGAACGATTATAGAAGTGTAGATGTCAATTTATCTATGTGTCAGCTTTTATAGATTATCTAAGTGTCAGCTTTTCCGCGTGCTGAAACCCAGAGACGAATTTGGCGTAGTAGCGGATTATCCTTTAAACATCGTTATGGCGTTCTCTAAAAGAATGGTTTGTGTAACTTTCAGAATAAAATCTAATGACACCGAGCTCAAATCTTTTCAAAATATTTCAGTTATGTCCTTCAGAATGAGAAACTAAATCGAGGTAAACAGTCGAAAAGGTAGTTTAAGCGTCAAGAAATCCTTAACAAGGTAAATTCTCGTGTTATAACTAAGAATTCAAACATTTTTTTGCTATGTAGTTTCCTCTTTAGCGAAAGCTTTATTCTGCAGCTGAAACTGAGAAGTGAATTAATGTCATCTACACTAATTTGTATTACAATTGAGTAAACATTGCAATACTACAGACTTAATCGGATTCAGAAGTGGAGAAGACGGCGTAAAAAAAAGAAATTAAACGACATATAGACATATTGTAAGAAGCGAAAGATGCATCTAATTATGCACATAGGAAGATAATTAAGAAATCACTGGAAAAAGTATTGTGACAAAATATATTCAAAGTTTTAGCTGTGAATCTCCAGAACCTCTCGACTGCCATGTCAGAATCTGACGTGGAATCTTAAGTGGACTGCAAAAAACTCCAAAAGCAGATCGCTTTTTCCAAAGAACATTTATTGAGAATAGTAAAACACAGTATTCTAACATGTCATTCTATAAAAATATCACCAAAACATTGCAGTTTTGGCCCAACATGTGTAGTATGTGGCAATTAGAACAGCGGAATATGTAAGAATACGAGTAGCCATGATGATTTCCACGTGTAGTGATACTGAAGTAAAAAGTAAATTGTTTTCTAGTAAGGTTCATTTTCAGGGTTTGAGATGCAGATATAAGTTGTAAAATAATGTGGTTGCATTTTAAGTATTAATAATGGATATAGATCCCCACACAAATGAACTTTTGATGAGCTCGTGAACAGACAGTTTTCTCTCTCGGGCGATTACTTCATTTATAAGGTAAAAAATGTGTCACACCTCGGGACTATATCTAGAAATCTGTAAAATAGCTTACTTCATTTCTCTTACCCTTGTTGAAATTTAATACTATTTACAGAGACAAACTGGAAGGCCCGGGCAGTATTTTTTGCCGAAGTGGCATCTGATCCCAAATTCTTTACATAATCTATTTTAATATACATAACAAATATCTCAAGAAATTATCTTTGTAAGAAAGATGTTTAAAATGAAACGTTAATATTATTACTGTGGAAACACGTGCTGCAAACAACTCGTTCCTGCCCCCGGATGTCATGAAGATGGAGGAGACTGAATTTTCAATGTGAACCACCATTTTAAATTGAAGATTCAAATTTTATGGCAAAGAATAAAAAAAATACTCAAAACAATTTTTCTACTCTTAATAAATTGCATTGCAATAAAGCAAGACTTATTTTCATTGTTTCCTCAATTTGGTCTTCCTTACTCAAATCACCTTACTGCCATGCGTGGCATGTTCTGTAATGATGTACGTCGGATATCAATGCCGGATCACTGTTTGATTAGAGCTACCGCCTCTAAGACGTTTTTTTTCCTCTCATTTTTTGCATGATTTGTTATAATAGAGCACTTACATGCACGTCATCTGAGGAAGTAACGAATACTTTCTGACATTATAGTCTAGAATTACTAGAGCCAATTTCATATTTATGAATCTGACTCGGACATTAAAATAATGTTTTTCTATATTCCTGCAGTAAACGCTGACATTTTTAATTCGCAAATTTTCAATTTTTATTTTATTTATTTTACATAATTTCGTTTCCAGTTGCCGGAGATTGAAGTTCAAAAACGTTTTTATGATATTTAATTAGTACTTCAAAAATTATCTTCTGGAATTCGTAGAAATATCTATGTGAATTTTCAAACGCTCTATAAAATTTCTGGGAAAAAAATGCTTAACCTATATAATAGCCATCCATGGCACCGGTATGCAACTAATGTAGCTGAAAACGTCTTTAGGGGGTTTCTAAAGTATTCATGTTTGTCACGCCAAGTGAACATTAAAATGAGATGTTATATTGAAATAGGTTGAAGGAATATACGTAGTATAGCTTCGAGTACATTGAGCCTGATCAAATTCTCATGTGCTCTAGAAAAAAAAATCATTTAAAACCAAGCAGTGTGTATATTTTTTTTAAAAACATTTAACACTCGTACAATATCTGAGGTCTCCGTGGACCTCACGTTCATTGGTTTGTTTATATTTCTCTGAAGTTTTGCTGGATAATGTGTTTTCTAGATATGTCTTCGTACACTTATTAAGCAGATGTCAAACCATTTTCACATACTTTCCAAATTGTATTACAGAGTTATTAATTTATTTTGTTACATGGCACCGGCTTGACCTTAGGTATAGCCTTAAAATTTCCCATTTTCATTTCAAACATATTGTCATGAACTTAAAAATATGTGTCTGATTCCGTCAGGTTTTGTTTCACATGATTTATAAATTAATTACTTTCATGAACTCTTATAAATATTTCTCAAGCGTGATGAATTGACGATGGAGGCTACGTACGGTGGGGGTTATTCTTTTTATGAAATATTTAATATGAATAAATTGTATGTATTATGTTATTGAAAATAACTTTGAAAAATTATTCTTAATAATATCAGTTATTGTCACTCAGTATGTTGCCGTACATATTCTCGTTTACCAGTTCCAATTGTCAGTAAAGCTTGGTGTCCAAAAAGACCTCGGGTATAGTATTCGATATAAACAAGCAGGTATGGTACAAGGGTTAATTTAAACCCCTTTTTGGTACTGGATACCTATCTTTTTATAATTTTGATGTATTTGTAACGCAAAGTACCAGAAAGATATCGCGGCGATTCCCCATTTCGCGCGGTTCGTTTCCAACACAATCCTCACACAATAAAAATATTCGTAGGCGCAATACGTTATACAGAGTTTACTATTTTTCTCGCAATTCAGACGGCTTAGGTGGCTCAGGGTATCAACTGATGTCACTGCAGTGCCTCTGACAGGAAGGTCCTAGGTTTTGAGTCTCGATGGCAGCAGGAATTTCGACATTATCTTCATAACTAGGTTGTATTCAGCTGGAGCCTGGAGGAGGATTACAGCGGCCAGCAACTATGATCGATAGATTTCCGGGGTTTCTCCGATCAACACCTGGTGAATGCCGGAGCAGTACCCTAACAAACGAGCAACGGACCGCTCGTGATTGTTCCTTCCTCTTCCTTGTCTTATCGCCATCCCTTATTAGCACACACATGCACTATATTACCACACATGCCAGGATGCCAGGCGGGAGCTTAGAGCTTGTCCCTGCTTGAGCGTTGCCTCGCTGTTAGTGGAAGACACCTGGTTGGGGAAAACCACGCATGCCGCCAAGGAATCGGCACCGGATCTCTCCATCCAGCGGGGAAAGATCACCGTCGCCTTCCGTAATTAAAACATGCACTTCATTATACATGTGCAATTTTTTATTAGCAATTTTGTATTTATTTTACGGGGCTATTCGTTACTGGAATTAGTCGAGTGAGTCAAGAAAGCGTTGATTCAAGTTGTATTTCTTTGTGAGTAAATTAGCCGAAGTGGATGACTTGACCTTGAAATGCATCAGCCGTCGGAATGACCGGAGATGGGCGTTCTCGGTAAATGCAATGATCGGGCCTTCTAGTTTTAAAATTCTTTTAATTATGCAAATCTGACTGTTTAGATGGAAGTTTAATTTTATTTTAAAACAATGATTAATCAAAAGAAAAAAATATGGCAGGCGAGACAATGAATTAGTAAAAATTAGTCATTAAAATACACTTCTTGGTGGATACCGCAAATGTTTTACATCAGGCACGACCACAGTGAAGTGATAACGAGAAAGACAAAAGGCGTCCATGCGTGTTGCATAACTAGCGGGAACATTTCATGCTTCTGTCAAGGACTACGGAATAACCAGAGGACAGGCAGCTTGACCTGATTAGTGACGTTCATAGTGATGGTGAGTGGCTATTAGACCAACATCCGACGTGCATCTTTTCATAGGACGAGAGCCAGAACGGAGTTATATCCCAATGTCATTGCGTTATTTAATTTTATTTTTTGATGCGGTTATTAAAATTGATAATTTCTGTAGTCGAGTTAGGGTAATTCAACTGCAAAGTTAACGTTGGTCAAAAGAGGAATAATTTTGACGAAAGACGAAGCTTTTGTTTTGGAATGTTATGGAATATTGAAAAGAAATATGTTCCCAAGTGTTGAAATGAAAATAATAAGTTTCTATGACTACAAACTGTAATATTGTTTTCCTCTCATCTCATAAGTATGTGGAGTCGGCTTTCCCGTCTTTAATTTTCCCCTTCCCTGCGCTCTTGATTCAAGTCAATATTTCTTTCAGCATTCTCTATCCTTACAGTTATTTATCCATATCCTTCCATCACCCGTCAGTTTTCCCTCCTTTCCTTACTTGCAAAGAGTATTGAAGCAGTTATTTTTGAAACCCCGAAAGTCACGAAATGTGAACTTTGGGAAAAGAGAAAAACTGGTTCTGGAATAAATCATAACTATTTGTAAAATGTTTTCTCTAAAGTTTATTACTTATTAAAACGACATCGTGGAAGTACATTATGAACGTTTATTACTTATTAAATTTGTCTTTATATAAGTTTAAAACTGCGACTCAAAGTATTGTAAAACAATAAATAAAATGTTTAATATTGTCTTAAAAAATTAATTTCATTCTCAAATGAATTACTGATGTGTGTATCTATTTTATTCGCATATGAATTAATAAACATTTACGTAAGAGTTTACAAACAACAAGACCATTACCTTCTACTTCTGTAACTGTGAATCTAGTATTCCTGGATGCAGTAACAATTAATTTCACATACTCCATTAATGTTTATCACATTTCCTTACTTTTTTCTTGACGGCAGAAGAGTCTCACATGGAAGGGAAAATGATGAATGGGAAGCACTGGTTTATAGATTGAAATTTGCCTTTGACAAGTGCAAGAATCATTCTTGTTTTAGGCACAACGTACCTCTGAGAATGCGTGTAAATATTTCACATTTTCGAGAATGCTTTAATATAGTCATTAAAAAATGAATATATTTTATCTGGTCCTTTAGATGCAATACTCTCATGGTAGCAACATGTCACTGAGGTATTATTTCGTAAGATGTAAATGCAAATCACATTCACTACCAAAAGAGTCTTCGGCTACTGCTGCCGGAGACAGTATCTACGAGTACCTAGCTGTCTTGGAGGCGCCGCGTCCTAGGCACTATCCCTCTAAGTTTGGTGTCAATCACAATGTGTTGCCTAAAGCAAGGTGTTCGTCCGAATGTGAGGCGTCTTATGTGTGTAGCGAGATTCTCTTTGAAGAAAAAAGCCCTTTGGACGTTATGCGTTGCAACGACTCACGTTTTACGTTAGTTCCCTAGATCGATGAGAGAGGATGTCCTGTGGATGACTCGTGCAATCGCGGTTTAAATGAGGTGGCTACAAGCATGTGTAGTGTAAATAGTGTTTAAATGATTTCATGTGTAATGTTTATAAGTGTGTGTTTTTGTGTTATATGTGTATGTACTGCTTACTGTAAATAATGTTCGTTGTTAAATTAAGTCAGGATGTAAGACAAAGAAGATTTAGATTAGTTTGTAAGTATCTACTTTGTAAGCTAGGCCATACGTTAGCTATGTAAATAGAATTTAAGAATAAATATTCCTTCATATTAAAAAAAAAAATTTCCAATGCCTCGCCAACCACCTTCGGCACTGCGTAGCGAAGTGTCAGCTCAAGTAGTATACAATGTGGTTAGATCAGGTAGTACTGTTGAACAGAAATTTACGACTGGCAGTGGAATTCGAAACTACACCCCTTATGTCCCATTAGTCTTACAAACTTCACACTAGCTCTCTGATTCCGTTTATCACATATCTGTTGTTCCTGGTCGCAATAAGTCACTTGCCCTAGCCACTTTGTGCTTGTATAATGTTCACTTCATCCGCCGTAAGTCCCAAGAATGCTTAGGTCCAAGTATAGCGTTTTCTGCTTAGAACTTTATCCCCAGTTTTTAAATTTGAATATTAACCGTCCAATTCGCAAATTAGCTAGGTTCGAAAATTAACCGTAAAATTAATTTAAGATCTCTCAAGAGACCCTTCTCCAAATCCGATTGTGTGGGAATAATAATAATAATAATAATAATAATAATAATAATAATAATAATAATAATTATTATTATTATTATTATTATTATTATTATTATTATTATTATAGCAACAACAGCAACAATAATATTTTTCTAATGTGCACAAATTATATACAAAATTACATAGAAGAGCTCGAATTCTTACTATTTGCTGACGATTGTTAAATTTTTCCCATTAAAAATTCTCGAGATGTAGCATTACTACAGAGCTTTCTGAATAAACTCGCCCAATGGTCAACCGAAAACGATCATCCCTTAAATATTAAAAAAAATTGTAAGTTTCCCTAGATCTAAATTAATCCACGATCATATTTATAGAATCAACGATATTAAATTTGAAAGTATGAATAGCATGAAAGACCTGGGGTTACTTTTTGGTGTGGAGATTGCATTTATCAAACACATTGATTACATAGAAACTGTTCAACACAGATATTTTAGAATAGCAGCAAGACGTATTGGTTTACAAGACTAATTTATATATCATGACTACGGTCAAATATCTGCTGTTCTAAATCTGCCTTTGCTGAGGTCTTCTAAAGATCTCTCAGATCCATATTTTTTTATATAAATTGATAAATAATCAAATAGACTATCCTTTGCTATGAGAACGATTGAATTTTAAAATTCCTACTTCATCGCTTAGGAAAACGTACACTTTCAGAATTGATAAACATAACTTATCCTATACAAAATAACAAATAACACCATCAACAGACTATGTACAATGAACAAACTCCCTATTGATGTAAATCAAGAGTCTCCTTGCAACTTTGCGAACAAAGCAAGAGCACTGCTGTTGTGCTACGATTAATGTTAATATTAATACAAAATATATATCTCGTTTCTCTGTAAATTTATATATAAATTGTCGATTGATGACTTTAAGTCTGTTAATGAATAATAATAGGAATAATAATAATAATAATAATAATAATAATAATAATAATAATGATATAATTGTATAAGGAATGCTTGAGGAAGGAAGGTCGTTTAACAAAAGCCAATGAATTATGTACGTTAGTATATAATAAGATTTGATAATTATTTTTATTTAGTGATTCACAACAACTTATAAACAAACCAAAAATCATTTTACACAGCCCTAGAGAAAATACCTTTTTTCGATTAAAGTACTCGTAAATAAACATCCAGAAAATCCGCTACAGTGGGAATTGCAACCAAACCGCCAGCCTTGTAATTTCTTCACTATGCTTGGACAACTCCCATTTTTCAGAAGCCCCAATCTTCCGGGATCTGTCCGAAGGTCTGTCTCGAGAACCTGTCAAGAAAAAAGGAAATATGCACTGCATTATAGGACTGTTATAATCTTATAATTATGAATACTGTTGATATTTTACTCTCTATTGCTCAGGTTAAGTTTGTCCTTTGTGCTTGTATTGTTGGTCATTTTCAACTTCGGCACAACAGGTGCCCCGAACACCAACTCTTTTGGATTCTCATATTAGCAACCAGGGACGACCACTGCGATTAAGCCATTTCTGTCTATTCCTTTTATCATTTCTTCGCTGAATAAATATCTGATCTGATTCTGATATTGCAGATTTACTTTTGTCGAAAATTAAACAAAGTTATTTTTCAAGATACAATTATGACATGCCAGAGAAGATTTTTAATCATTTCAAATCACCCCCCTTCCCTGGTTTGAATCTGTGATTTTGGTTGTAGGAAACAAGTGCTCTGATTGCAATTTTTCACCCCCTCTGACGGCGGGGTGCTAATACCATTATGAATGCTTTTCTACTGCTAAGATGCCAGTACATTCATAAAGCAAATACTAAATATTGATACAAAGCATCAAGGCAAGGCATTCCAAAAATTACGTTTGGGATACCTAAATAGCATTATCTTTCAGTCGACCACTACATGAGGACTCCAAAAAAAATGTATCATAGTATATGGATCTTTAATTTATTTAATGATTAATTTAATTTGTATATTATTTGATGATATATCAAAAATTGAGGATAGAGATTCATTGGATGAATTGTTTCATTAATTGAAATCGTTCATATTAAATTAATTTCTCATAAAACAATTACTTTGTTGAAAAACTCTACCATAGTATGATTATTAGTTAATTTCTGAATAGATTATGAATAATACTCAATCTTTAATTTTTTAGCTCTGAATAAATCCAAAGAAGGGCAATTTCAATAAATATTTGAATTTCCAAAGTGATAAAGATCTAAACTTGTGAAAACATCCGTATGTTGAGTCAAGAAATTAAGAAACATAGTTGAAATTTTGATCGTATATATGCATGAAATACTAAAGGCGGCTTTCTGATTCGTATTGTACTACATACTTGCATTATTAGTATCGCTTTTTTTTCATTTTCAGTGTTTTTGCTGAGGTGATGACGCACGTGCCAAATTCTCTGAATGAACTATGAGAATCCTGAAGCCCTTTAACCATGCACGAAACCACCACAGAAGAATTCAAATGGACCTGGTAAGTTCTGGCACAGTTTTAAAGTCTATGTTCTAGTGGAACAAAATGTGATAATTGGGTAAATGATTAATTCGAATGTAAGTAAATGAGAAAGTGATATATGTAGTTGTTTAAGGTAACGATGTTTATGTCAAAACAGAAATATTATTTTTTGCATAGAAAAATTCAGGGCAGTGAGCACGAAGTTAAGCAGAAACGAATATATTAAGTTTAGTGATTGGAAGAGCACGGAGTAAGATGTATCCGAGATGGTCGCGATCCCTCTTTAGGTTATCGGCCACAGTCTTTCAATATTAATATGATATAATTAACGGATACCCTAAAAATTCCAAGTGACGTTCTGAGGACCATTGAGAGATATTCTGGTCCTCTTGAGGGAATCAGAATTTCACTTCAAGCAATCTTTGTTAGACAGTAAGGCAGTACGGTGTTTTACCTGTTTTCATTTTGACAATGTTTTGTGTAACCCGATGTCGAGGCCTGCCGAGGGCCTCCTCTAGCGTGTTTTGTGAGTGCAGGGCCGTGCTAAGCCATTTAAAGTGACCTTTTCTGTTTGTTTTTGCAGTGACTGAGCAGTGCACAGAGTTCAAATAAATGTTAAAGTTTCATTCCAAAAGGTACCAACTGAATATTTCCTTTCCGGTGCTATTCAGGTTTTCCCCGAAATCCAATGTGCTTGCAATAACGTGATTTTGTGCCTGTGTTCTTTTTCGGCTAAATCAAATGCTTATACGAGTTAATTTGACTTACAAACGAACAATACTAAACGACAAAATAACAGATGGGAACAAAGAGAATATGTCCGTGTAGTTGAGTACGTAGCTGCAGTTTTCATGGGAGTTTAAACTCGCGGTTTGGAACAACTTGTCACTATGTACATTCTTAGCTCATTACGAAACAATGGAAAGGTGCCACGATACTTCTATATTCTAATTATTGTTATGTTGTAACGACAAATAGTTCGTGAGAATCCTAAAGACTTAGGATTAATGATAATAATAATAATAATAATAATAATAATAATAATAATAATAATAATAATAATAATAATAATAATAATAATAATAATAATAATAATAATAATTAATAAAGTATTAATCCAAAATTTGCCGTTCTGGATGACCGAGTTGGCAAAGAGTGTGTGCCTACACAGCGCCTCGGTTCGAAGGATCGCGGGTTCAAGTCTCTCTCTGGGCATGGTTGTTTGTCCCTAGTCTCTCATGTATGTGTTGTAACGGAGGGCTTCCCGTTCTGCTGACCCCAGATCAGAGGAGCCCGCAAGTGCGTTGGTTTCTAGGGTATGGTGGAATATGCGTCCCATCGCGACGTACAAGGTTGTCGGCTGAAAAAATCCTGAAAAAAATTAAACCAAAATTTACTACACCAGATTTTTGGGAATATATACAGAAAGAAAGTTTTCTATTAAAATACGACGTATTTTGTTGATTTTTTTGTTAATAAGATTTCGAAAAGGAATTTGCAAACTCCTATTAGAATTATCGGCACTAACGTATTCTTTAAATAATTTTTATGAAAAGAGCTATAATTAATATTATATTATAATATAATTCATTTATTTTAAGCTTTTTAAAGATATGATTTTAGTGATAATTTGAGACTAAGTAGGAATACGAGAGATGATTTAATTTGAACCCTCGCAGTAACTAAGCAAACTATTTATGTGTAAAATAAATGATGGAGAAAATTAAGTATAATAAAGTATAAAAAAATTTCTACCCTAAACATGCAGTAAAGCAAAATTCTCTGCTATCTCTGACTGATGTTCCGTTATGTGGCGTAGAGTAATCGTTGACATACAGTAACAGTCTAAATCAAATGATAGTTTTCGTGCTCCTATTTCCATTTATTTGAAATCAGCACATAATTAGTTAATGTGAGTTGAATGCGGAAACAGTTACACTCCGAAACAATTTTGTTATTTAGATAAATGTTCCTTGGGAAAACAAGAAATATTTCCAGCAACAAAACTCACGATTGAATTGGTTCCAAGTATATTCAAATTAAATAACGATACTAAATACTTAATTAGTATTTTTATTATATGAATGTAAACCAGACGCACGCTATTCCTTCACGATATTTTATATCGAAACAATTTTAGAATTAAGTATTTTTGATCATTTAAAACGTGAATATATTATTTTCCGACACAAACCTGCAAAATGCAAATTATCAATCTAATAGAACACGTAAAATTAAGTACAAAAATCAGTCCATTCTGCAATTAAATAAAATTAATGCCAGTTTTATAATAAATCGTCAACATTTAAGCGACCATCTGCCCCATTCTTTTGTTAAAAATAAGAATATTGTGTAGTTATTTCATAATAATTACAATTGCTTAGAACATGCAATTGCTTTGAAGAATTTAAACGAAAGCTGTTTTTCAAAGAAATACCTGCGTTTTATGTTAAGTGTGCGTTGAAAGAGTTTTAAATTTATTATTTGTTAGAGTGCAATTGATTTCAAAGTCTCACTATACAAACGTAACCTACTCCAAACTTCGTATGGGAAGAAAGATGATTGAATATTTGCTTAATTAAACTTTCCATGTTTATAATTCGAAAGTTATAACCCTGATTGTGTTTGTGACGATGTGGTGGTTATTGTGATGTGATTGGTGATAGGTTTTGAAATGAGTTATAATATGCTTTGAAGAAGTCGAAGGCTTTGATCAATTTCTTGCATTGTTGTGATATTGCAATCTGCTTCTTTCCAATGAACGTAACTCTAAAATTCAGGAACATACAAGGACAGTATTACTTTCTGAAAAAGAAATTGACAGAAGCAACACAAATTGTACTGTCTTAAACTATTCTTAGTTTTAAATTAATGGCGGATTTCCGTTTCGGGCATTTACTGGATCATTACATTAGTCGTGAATATTTTTGAACCCACTATTACCTCAAATATATTTTGTGAAGTCATTGATCTTGAGATTTATGGATATGTCCTATATTACACAAGAAAAAAATGAATTTATTGTTGAAGGTAACAATCGTCTGTTACTTGATAAATAAACAAATTAATTTTTGGAGACGAATATTATTTATGTCGTGATTGAGTTTGTTCTTTCGTGCTGTAATTCATCACAATTATTCTATTGAGCTTTCGTAGTGAGTTTCACCAACAGTTATTATGGGTTTACGTTCGAATAAATCGTGTCTACTCGGGAATACGTTCTTGGAGAATTTCACCATCATCTTACTCAGGAATAAGTCATGAACATCCGAGTATGATCGAGAATAATTTTTACTCGGCGAAATTTGTCGAGAAAAGGATGGAGTAAGCTGTATTTTGAATAAGACGAAACTCAGCAATTGTATATCAGGGCGTTTGAGGATGATTCCAGCAATCATTCTGAATACTATTTTCCAAAGTGAAGACCAAAATAAGTGTGGGAGGGAACGGACTGATTTTCAGATTACGACAATCGTGATTTTGTCATGAGATTCCGATTAACCAAGACATCAAGACTGCTCGTGTCCGGAAGAATTAAAGCTGAAATATTGAAATATTCTTCTAGGCCATATAAATATCACAAATCATAAGAAAATTTAAAGTTCATAATATACAAGTTTTTGGAATGAACTCGGTGGTTACCGTAGAAGTCCTGTAAAAATTGTGGAAAATTACTTCTATTTACTCATCAAGTTTTAGAATTTTATACCCTGAAGAAAATGATGTTAAGTAAGCGATAATCAGTGGTCAAACAAAGGCTAATATTTACGTGCAGAGTGGCCATGGTCAGATACATTTCAGGTGATGTTTTTGCTTTGTGTGTCTTTATTTTCTTATTCGTAATGAGTATTCTGTTTTCCTTAAACCGACATAGAAATTGAAGTAACTATGTCCAAATTACAAGTTAATGGACAAGGAGACTAGAAAATGTTTATCCCTTCTATTTGTAATTTATAATTATTTGTCATTAGCGTAACAAAGTAAAGCAAGATATCAATCTAAACTCCGTGCCATTCTTCTCTATAGCACTACAAAATTACATGCATATTTGAGCTAAAACCTAAACGCAATTTTTTGAAAACAAAAACGACGAATCTTCTCATTAGCCTTCTTATTGATGAGTTGATTTATTTTCTAATAGCATTTTCTAATAGCAATAGTCATAGCAAGGATTATAACGACACTTCGTGATAAAGGATTCCCCCCTCCCCTGAATTTACCAACTGTATTTATCCACTTTTTCGTTAACACAACCCTGTAATAAGAGTTTTCTGCAGAAAATTCACAGTTTTTTTTCGCGCAGCATTACATAACTATCTCTCTACTCCGTAGCGAGAAAGTAAAAAGAAATAACTATTCTAATAGCTACTGTAAGAAAAAAAGAAATGTATCAACGTAAAAAATAAATTCTTAGTATTAATTTAGTACAGTGGGCAGCAGCAGAATATCAAAGGCAAATCAAATCTGTGTGTTTTGATCAATGAGAAATGGGAGACAGAAAAAGAATGTTTCTTATTTATAAAAAAATTGTTAATATTTATTATAGTAAATATTTATGTAGAGAAATCTTGGCAGAGATAATAGTCTTTAAAATTCATTGAGTAACATTACATAATGAATTGCGTATCTGCACTGAATACAGAAAAAAACTGAAACTGAACTAAATTGATTCATCCCCAATTGGAAGGACGCTACCTTTTACATTCTCGGTGTGGAGTAGAGAGCAAGTTTTGTAATGCTGCGCGAAAAACGGCAGATTTTTGGCAGAAACATTTATTGTCGTGCCCTGATAACGGAAAAGTGTACAAATCCTGTGACTAAATTTATAAAAAATCGTTTAACTCGTGGTGTAGCCAGAATTTTTTGTGTGTCCTTGATAGCGAAAATTATCTCTCCGTCCGTCCGGTGGTCAGTCTTTTCTCGAAAATTGATATTCCCAATCCATCTGGCTGATGTCACACTCCTTTGAATTTAAAACCTCTCTATTAATTCTGGCGGGTATTTTGCGTGAAGCCCGTGGGACATTTTTCCAAAGTTTCAGAAAAGGCTCCATCGTTTTTGTTTAAATTTTGTTGTTTGTATAAATGACATTTTAAAGAATGGTTCATGTCTCATGTTCGTTGCAAACTGATTTTTCGAAAATTGCAAAAGTTCAAAATTTTTCGGCAACTTCCTACAACTACAATGAAAACTGAAATACGAGCACGTACAATTTTTCCAAAAATTTGAGTAATTTTGCCTAAAAATGAGAAAATATGTGCTGTTTACCTACCACTACTTTATATAACACTTGGGCACTTTCACTTGGGTACATGTTCCATGGTAGGTCCTCTATCGTGGACCTTTTGCAGTATTAAGAAAGTTTAAGTCGAATCGTCTTTTAGAAAGACGCTGCCGAATTAGTGAATTCAACACAGAAATGAATGCAGTACCATTAATAAAATAAATATACATTTTATGTTGATCATTTTATTTAGGGAAATTCCTTCAAGTTTCAATTACGTCTGCTGTAAAAGCCACTTAAACTGACTAATTCCAAGCGCCTAAATTACATCATTTTTTGCCAAGTGGAGAGAGTTCCCAAAAGAAGATATTAAATGTTTGAATGTTGGGCTCAAATTAATTCCAAAAGCTGTACAGTATTTTTATGGCTTCTTGATGAATGTACAAAATACTTTCTTGATGATATTGATTGTTTAAACATAGACGTGAGCATCAGTTTCGATTATGCAAATGGAAATGGCGGAAATTATCCATCGGAATAATTTCAAAGGCAATGTACAGCCTCTTTTGAGTCATTAAATTGTGCTTCGAGTTTATGCAATAGTTTTTTGTTCAGCTGTCTTAATTTTTAGATCTCATTCTGTGAGGAGTTTATTTCTTCTTGAATATCTCATAGATGTCGCTAGAACTATCAAAAGTATAGTATTTTTCTTTCATACATTTCCTTTACTCGGTTCTGGTTCTTTTGTTATTTGTTCCTCCCTCGTATATTGTACAGATACCCTTGTAGACTTCATTTTAAATAGCTATTATGACCAATGACAATTATAGTTCGGGGTGAAAACTTGAGTGGCTGAAAGAGGCTGCTCCGAGGAATTCCTGTCTATTCACTGTGGTGTCGCCCGTCCTCCTCTGTGCACGAATAGCAATAGTCGGCGCAAATACCCACATTCCGAGAACCTGACACCGGAAACACCAACACCTACCGGACACCAACGTACGGACACCGGACGTACCAACAAAGTTGGAAAATAGCACGCTAGCTCGGCGGTGCAAGGATCGTGCCATGGAGGTGCTCATAACGTAGTACCGATTAGGGAAAATGCTGCGAAGGCGACAGCAGGAACCGCAGATGCAGAAGCAGCAGGAGAAGGAGATGTAAAAGCCACAGAAGCAGACGTAGAAGTAGCAGCAGCAGCAGTAACAGTGGTAGCGTTAGAGGTGGATGTGGTTGCGGACCCGATGTGGGAGTTTTTCTTATGACTTCAGCCCTCAAACCATCAAAATTCTTTGAAGAAACTCTATAATACAACAGTTTCGTGTAGACAACTTGGAATGCGCTTTCATGATAGTGTCTCTTCTCCTCTCCCTGTCACGCGTCAGTGACTCTCTTATAGGGAAGTTAATCGTGGAATCATAGTAGGTGAAGTTCCAAGATACGTGTGTTCTCTCTTTTTTTCGATTCTTACGAGTGAATTAGAATTGAAAAGATTCCGTCAAACCGTTGTGGTATTGTGTACGGTACTCAACTGTATTGGGATCAAATATCGTCTCATAAACCATTATGCATAACTAAGCAACGCAAAAATATGAAAAAAAAATCCATTACGCATCATTAAAAAGTATCACAGAAATGATCTTAAATTATCTTATCATACTAACCACATAGCTTTTTACGAGGATTTTAACAATGTATCACTCTTATTACTACCCGATATACAGAAGCCACACAAAAATTTTATGACAGATGCACTCCTCGAAGCATGCAATGCATCTTATCAATTTTCCTTTCCCTCTTTTTCCAATTTGGAGAACAACTTTTCACAAATGAAGCAGTCCACATCTGAAGAACCACAATCGTGATTACCATCGCTGTCTACGTCTAGCATTGTACGTAGGCTCGATGACTGAAATTAGATAACATGTATGAAATTAGATAACGTGTATTAAAGATGTTACGAAAAGTAATTAAATCCATTTTACCTGTCTTATTAAGTGCGAAACAGCATCTCAAATTCTCGTAGTTTTTTCATAAGATGCCACGATGTTCTTAATTCCGTCATGGAGACGGAAGTGGAGCATAACAGTGGGTCGAAATGAGCATGTATAATTTCTGCAAATAAAAATAAACAGGAAAAATCAGTTTTAATTCATCTCGTGTAACATCTTAAAGTACACTCCTTCAACATTTGTCCAAGTACATAATTTGAAGGGAAAATGTTATTCTTCATTTCTTATTCACAATTAGTTATTAAAAAATACCTAGGTAAATCATTTTATAAAAAAATAGGGATCTGAAAATTCCTCCCGACTTCCGTCACCTCTGTTAGTCACTGCCAAGTGTAAAAAATGGGTTCACGTGCTCGTTGTCAAGGAACAATACTTCAAGCGGTGGAGCGAACTTGGAGTGTTGACGGTATACGAGGTTATCCTGAAGTACTGGAGATAAAACAATTATACACAAAATAAATGAACAATGGAGTTTAAGCATTTGTTATTATATATTACACACATACGAGTGTTGTGGCAGAAGTCATTGCACAATGTTTTCTCTAAAAGAAATGTTGTCGAATCACGCAATTTTATTTGACTTGTGAAAGAAATGCTGTACTAATGTGTGTTTACAACAAAACATGGCTCCGTGAGTGTCTCTATTAACACAGAGAGCAATGTGAAAACAGTTGTCTGACTGTCGCCGTGCCAAATGAATATAACCCGTTTCAAACAGCTCTCATACAAGATAGCCGTTTTCCATGGGCGAAATGACCGAGAATGTCGCAGAGAATTCGTGAAAGCTCTTGGGAACAATGCCCTTCCAGACTGAACAGTCGCGAGATGGGCAGGAGAATTTCTGCGAGGACGCATATCAACCAGTGCGACAGGAACGCACGTGACGAACTGTGACTTTGCGGACGTAAGTGGTACGTGCGGTAATCGAACATCTACCTAACCCACCCTTTATAACGAGCACGTAATGCTTTTGGAATGTTATGATCTAGTATATGCTAAAATGCTTTGGAACTTGAAACCAGTACTGTCATTTCAAATATCTTAATAAATATGAGAAACATGATTTTGGTGTGTTTTAAAATGTCCATGCACTTAGTTCATACCTTGGACAGTCAGACAACTTGTCCTTTTGTGTGGACACTTTTACATTTTCCTCCAATGCTTTTAGTCTCACAAACAAAATTGCCATGACTTATGCTCCAACTCTCGTATATCACATCTTATTTGCGTAATATTACTTAAATTCACACTTTTCAACGTATATTTTCTTATGAGTGCATTTTTTTACAGTTAATGGGTTCAAGATGGTATTGGGGACTCACGAGCCTTCATAAAAATTTAAGTTTGAAATTTATGCTAAGTCACTGTCAGTATCAGACCACTGTGCAACGGAAGAAGGGAAATAATTGATTGATTCCTGAAATTTGTTCTATCCCATAAAGAGCTTATTATCAATCGTGTATTTTCCAGCTTATCCATTTCGGGTCACAATGCCCTTCCTTTCAAGCCATAATTTCCTTCACATCATCACGTTCCTCACAAATGATCGAGAAGTCAAATGGATTGCTCAAAGGATGCCTGAAAGGGATGGAAATAAAATTCTCTCTACGGTACTATACCTCTTCTGAAAGGATCAAGCTTAATTTTCGACTATTGGCAAACATTATTTGGTATTATTTACACCAATAATATAATAATAACCCTTTCGTTTTGTTTAGTGTATACGATACTTGTACGAGCGTACAATGGAATTATTGTATATTATACAAAGTTCTGAAGTAAAACCTTGAATGTCTTTTGTGAACTTTTCTACCGTGATGTTTGAATAAATATTCTGCCCATTTGACTGCTTTTTAATGCCAGCGCCTAAACAATCGAAAGCCTTGCGCGGGTCGGCAGAGATGGCACAGTCGGGGTGGATGAAATCCGCAAACGAATAGGACATTCAGAAAAAAAGCGAAAAAGTCGACGACCATGTGCACACACATGTATTCGCCAACTATTTCCCGACGGTTCCGTGGAAGTCTCATCGTCGAAGCTCTCGTTCTGGCTTTCGTGCTGTACCTCTCCGTTCTCCGCCTATTTCTCAGGAAGTATTAATCAGTGCAGCTCGTAGGCGTAAAAAAGCAACATTAGAGGAGACCCGGCTTTTGAAATGACGCTTGGGGCAATGAGTGGACCATTAGCAGGGATGGCTCCGCGAGACGCCCCCCTCCAATCCGCCGCTCATTCCTTCGCGCCCTTTCCGTCCGTTCGTTACGCGCTACTTACGACAAATATTAATTGCGCATATAACTAACCATTTTTACATGTCTGTTGAGCGTATTTTTCAGGCCCTCCGACGTGGAGGAATGGGACGGAAGTATAAAATTCCGCTCCCCAGGCGCCAATCGCAGGACTTCTTGGCGCACGCCGCCGGGAGGGTGCGGGCGGGGATGGGTGGAGAACGCCGGAGAGGGGCGGGCACAGCGGCGGTTGGGTGGCAGAGGAATTGACGGTGGAGAGCACTATTGCTGCGTTTCGATAGATATCGATGTACACCAGTGGTTGGCAAGTGGTATTGCCCTACCTGCGTGACGATAGATTTGCCACGACGGTGGAACTCAAAAGCTTTCTAAACGTATCGTGGCAATCAATATTCGTTTATCAAAGAACCATCTAATATATATATATATATATATATATATATATATATATATATATATATATATTACATTTTTCCGTGGCTGACTGTATACTACACGACCAACTACAGATATATAGGCAGAAATAAAGATTTTCCTTTACGTCTAAGATATAATACCGATTTTTTTTTCTCCCAAGTAAATGTATTTTATACTATACGGTTATCCCCACAACATTCGTTCTTCTAAAATATATTCATTAGAACCTGGCCACTGGATAGTTAAATTTTGTATAAATTTTATTCCTTCCTAAATATTTAGAAATTAATATTTTATGTTCGCCTCATGAGAGAAGAATCTAATGAAATAATCCTGCGTTTGGGAAATTTATGAATGACTCTTGTATATAAAAATATTTTTAGAACAAGTGTGCTAGGAATCATTTAGCATACAAATCTGTAAAATGAAAGTTACATTAACAATTAATGGAGAATATTGAAAAAGTCCAGTTGATTCTGTTTTGAAAATATAATGGTCTGTGAAGATTTGACTGAGGGACGCGCCGTCGTAGGCACAGGCATCTGTGCCAAGGACGTAGTATCTCCTGAACTGCCAAGTTGTTACTGACTCAAGCCGCGGAAACCTACTCTCTCAATATGATGGACTATTTCTGATCTGATTTAAGACGTATGATTCCTTAACTGTTCCTTTGCGCTTTCCTTCGTATTTTTTATCCTTTGCACTTTACAAAACATATTTAAGGTATGTATTTGCTGGATTTATTGAAGTGCAGTTGTAGGGCATTTGGCTTTGCATAAACAATGTTAAAAATCCATATATAAATATTCAGTGTCTCTGAGGAGGAAACGTCGAAAATTGAAAAATAAGCTCTTAAGACAATTTTAAGCGTATTATTTCTAATAAACTACTCGGATATTGCGAATGGCTTAGCCGCAATAAACACTTAAAAGTTGGTTTGAAAAAAGCGTTTCTAGACAAAAATTTGCATTGCAGAAGCATAGAAACACTCCAGAAACATGTCAATTGTTTATTATTTCAAAAGAAATGAATTGCTCAGGAAAAAAATCAACCAGAAAATAAAAAAGCAGTCGAATTGAGTAATGAGGTGCTTTTTGTTTCTGTGTTACTTTTTGATGATGTTAAAAATGTTCAGTTGGGTAAGGTTAGGCATTCTACACTTTCTATACAATAGTATTAATTTTTTATTTATGGTAATATTTTCTTGAAACCACCTTACGACAACCTTCCATGTGGCTCTTATTGCATACGAAATATGCTGTCATCAACAAATTATAAAGGTCAGAGAGAAGGTTTTTATTTTCTATTTTAAGACCACAATTTTTAGTTTCCTTTGGAAGTGTTTATATCGAACTAAAGAAGAAGCAAATTCTGAATCATTAATACCAAGATGTAAAAATCGCCAATTCTGTCACATAGGAGGTTGACTACAACTTGTTACGGTTTTAAGATTTTATAAAATTTTACGTAACATTCCTAAGTACACAAGAGTCCAATATTGAACAATCAAGTATTAAACTTCTCTAATTTTACACAAATTTAGATAATTATCAGGAGAAATCAGTTGTACAAAAAGTCGATTTATCAGCATATTCATTGGGAACAAAAGTTATTATAAATGTGAATGAATTTTCACACCTTTAAGCAAAACATCTTATAGAAAAAGTATTAGAATGGGCCTCAAATCACTGTAAAAATTAATTTTAAGGAAAAATATTTTATTTATTACTGAGATTATTTGAACAAATATTCAAACTATTCTAAAGATAAATCAATTTCTGTGATTTAATCACTAATCAAAAGGAAGTAGGAATAAACTCATGTATACGGCCGTTCCCGGACACAATTCAATTTCACCTATCTGTATTTCTTGAAAGTGACGACTCATTACAAGACTTTTTTTAAAATTTTTCGTCACTGCTTACGCAGTAGAGGGAAGGTTATGTAATGCTGCGCGACAAAACCTGAAATCTTCGGCAGGGAAACTCTCATTGCTGGACCCAGGTGGCAAAAAAGTGGATAAATCCAGTTGCTAAATTTAGAAAAAGAATCCTCTAACAGGTGATGTGGCCAGAATACATATATTGTGGGGCCTTGATACAGAAAAATCAAATGACGACAAAACGTCTGTCTGACCGTTCCCCAGACCGACTGTCCGTAAGCCTCACTGTCCGTCTGAGAACAACATCAGCGGCTAAACCGTTCAGCCGATTTTCTCCAAAATTAATATTCCGCAATCTATCTGGCTAATGTCGCGATCCCTTGAATTTGAAACCGATATTCGTAGTTTGGGGGGTTCGCATGAAGCCCTTGGGACATTTTCAAATTTTAAAAAAAACGGTTTCAACGTTTTTGATTAAGTTTTGGTATAGGCAATTGTTAAGAGCGTTTAAGAGAATGATTCAGGGCTCAATTTTGTTAAAAACTCTGATTTTTGGAACATTTCAAAAAATTCAAAATGTTTTCGGCGTCTTCCTAAAACTATAATTATGAATATATATTTTTTCCTTAATGAAATGTGTTCCTTAAATATAGGAGTAGATATTGAAAAAAGGTCATGTACTATTTTTTGAAAATTTGAGTACTTTTCGTGTGATTTGGGGTGAAAACTTGGTAGGGAAAGTACATGCTGTTTTAGCACCACAAGTTACTTTCCCCCTATCGCTTACGCAGTAGAGAGAATGTTACGTAATGGTCCGCCAAAAAATAGCGAATTTTCGGCAGAAAAAACTCTTATTACAAAGCTGTGAAAACGAAAAAGAGGATATATCTAGTTGCTAAATTTAGGGCACGGAATAAATCGGAATAAGTCGTCTAACACGTGCTGTAACCAGTATCCATGATATGTGGGTCCTTGGTACAGAAAAATTAAATGATTGCAAAACGTCTGTCTGTCTGTCCGTCCGTGCTCTGAAAAGCCTTGCTGAGATGGAGCGGAAGATGAAAATTCTAAGGCAAGGATACAGGTAATGGACAGATAACATGCAAGTTTGTGTCACGCTTGTACCATCATTTTTTTTTAATTTAATTTTGAAACCCAATTCATTATATTTATTGTAGTCTTCATTATTTTATCACGACCAACAATGACTTACAGATAAAAAGTAATGTTACTGATATTTTACAGAAAGTATCAAAAAGTCAAAGAGAGAATCAAAATAAATAAAACTGGAGAACTTTTAGATTTATGTAAAGGTAGAAGAAGCTATAAGAGGAAGTAAGAATAGAAAAGATATAGTGAATTATTAGAATAATTATGAGTATAAAAGGTAAGTAGTAAATATATTTGGTTCCTCTTTGACTGTTTGTGAATTGAAAACGAAATGAAGAAAAAAAGAAAAAGAACTTGCTAAAGAATGCTGAAAAAATGCTAATGTGAGTTCATCCAGTTCTCAGTTTTTGACAATAATATCCTCGATGTGAAAAGTTAAATCACTTCTTCAAATGAACATAAATTCTTGTATATTTAAAACACATTTGAATAATTATTCATCCAATGAACTCGCAGTTCATATTCTTGAAATAAAATCAAGATATCATAAAAACTATAAACTGAAGTAAGAGGACATAGTTAGCCATTATGTTTTATTCTCCTTTCGATGTCATTGAACATAAACTTTTTTACAATACAGATTGCTTTTCTGAAATATTGTATTGCTTGAAGATAAATGTAACAGGAAACTGTTGTATTTTAAAATGTATTTGAAGTAAAAACTTTTGACGATTTTTTGTAAAATGCTATAAAATTTTGTAAGTGACTTAACGGTCAATATTGAATGGTAATGAAGACTGAAGCGTCCTAGAAGACCTTCATTTTGACATGGAATATGTATTTTTTTTAATTGGGGTTTCTTCAGTACAGATCTCAATGTTGTATGAAGTTTGGGAAAAACGCGATAAAATGATATTTCCAAACTTGATATGGAAAATTTGTGATGTGAATATCATTAAGAGACTTTTATTAAAATGATAATAACAGAATTGGCGCAGAATGTTTTACGTGAACTTACTACCTGACATGCTTGATATCGACACTGTACAAGACTGAAGCCTCCTCCCTTCTCATGTTGATTTTTTGTTATTAATGTGAATTCTTGTACAGTGAAAAAACATTTTTCTATACATTACTGAAGAAAGTAGAATGTATAAACAAGGACAACCTAATAGCAGCTAAAAAATCAACGAGAACAAAGTGACGTTTCTGTGAGAGGAGTGCACAAACTAAAAGTATCAATAGATTTAGGAAATATTTTTATGTTAATAGTTTCCTTAAACATACTTATACATTAAAAGTTTCATTAGAACGCGTGAGCACTTACGTTACTACAAAATAAGAGTTCAGTGTTCCGGAATCATAATTATGAAATGTTTTTTTGTAGGAACTGTTGAATAATGAACTAAGAAAATACATAAGCAAATAGTTGATCAAAGTACATTGTTGATCAAATGTGTATTGTTTAGTGTATGTGTATGTTAGAAAGTGATAGACTGGCAAACAGTCAAAATGAGTGGATAGAATTTGTATTTAATTGGTAAGAATGGAGACAAGAATTTATCTCTTGCCTTTCGAGGAATGAGTTTTATTGGAAGAGTTATCTCTTTTACGTGGGTGGATTTCAACTAGTAAAGTAAGTGTTTCTTTGATACTTAATTAAATCTACTGAAAAATTCCGAAAAAACAACAAATAATTATTTTCAACCGTCTTGCTCAAAAAGGGACAATTAATCCGTTACGACGCGTAAAATTCTGTAATGTCGATATATAAAGCAAGAATAAAGTAATACCTTTCATTTCTGTTGAAAGAAATTTCCCCGTGAATGATATTGGCGTATGTAATGGAGTGATTTCTAGACGCTGTGAATCTTATCATTTTTGTAGAAGGTTAGATAGACTTTCCTTTGTTTCTAGCAGTGTGAAATTTCATGCTAACCAAAACTATAAAAAGTTTCTTGATGATTAAAATTCTCGTAAGAATTCATCAAAATATGTGAAAACGACTTCTCCACTGGACATCACTCACTCGTTCGAACTTAAAATATTTATTCTAACCTGAAAGTAAGGATGTTTTAAAAACCGTGAAATTATTTCTATTTGTATCAACAAAATAAAATAAAATATAGCGAATAATACACATTATCCTAGGCACGCCTTGTTCTGTTTTACATTTGGTTAGTTCCAATTCGTTACCGTTATAAGTCACTAGAAAGAATCCATTATTCGATAGTAAGTTATTCCCACGCCGACCTGGATGGCCAAGGTGGCTAAGAGCGAGTACCGACTCAGCGCTTTGGTCCGAAGGGTCGTGGGTTCGAATCCCGCCTTGGGCATGGCTGTTTGTCCCTTGACTGTATGTATGTGTTGTCGCGGAGGGCCTCGCGTTCTCCTGACCCTGGATCAGAGGAGCCCGCAAGTGTGTTGGTGTCTAGTGTATGGTCGAATATGCGTCCCATCGGGGCGTAAAGGGTAACCGGCTGTCGGCTGGATAAAAGCCCTAGATAAAAAAAAGTTATTCCCACAATTTAAATGTTACCTGTTTTGGAATAATTAGAGAGTTGTTATGCAATAATTGCCTCTAATAACTGTCTTTATAAATGGACAAAAGTGTATCTTTTCGAGCTTCTGGGAATTGTTTTCAAAATAATCAACTGTGCAATAATAATTGTGCAACTGTGGAAGCAAGACTATATTTTTAGTACACTTGTAAAAAACGATGAAAGTAAATAAAATACAAACGACTAACCTTTAGTGACAAGTGATAGAGTAAAGTTGCCATTAATAAAAGAACTAGATGTGCTTTAATATCACATATTTTCTCCCATTATTCCTAACTTTTGCAATTTTTCGTAAATTTAGAGTTCTATGGAAATGAAACTCGCAATTCTTTTAATCACCATTTGTTTTGTCCATGGAGAAATTTAAAAAAAATAATCGTTTTCCTTAGAATTTTTAAAAGTTTGCATTAACTTCAAGCATACATTACACAACAATTACTCGTTTATAAAAAATGTACGTGACGCTTTTTAAAGATCCGGTTGTTTAGAACAGATTTCATTTAATACGAATATTGTTTTCTTCGATATTGTAATTTTGCAATGTTTCTTCTAACTGGATTTCAGAAAAACAGGATTCGCTAAAAATGGGCGTTATAGTAAAGTTTGTACCATACTTTCATACAGCCTCAATATTTTCAAAATGTTCTCAAAAATGGTTCCAAATGTTTTCTTTACATTTTTTCCTCATATAGAGCAAAACCGTAATGCTTAAAGAAATGGCGTAGTTCTAATTTTCGTTCAATTTTTTGAATTTTCGAAAATTGCAAAAGATCAATTTCTTTCAGCTTCTTCGTATATCTACAACAATGATGATGGAATTCTGTCTTTCGTGATATTTGTTCATCAAAACAAATCTTAAAATAAGTTCTTATGATTTTTTGAAAATATGAGTGGTTTTTGCGCAATATTCCGGGAAATATATATGAAAATTTAAAACAATTATTGTCTCAAAAACGGCCCCAATTTTTTCTTTTATTTTTCTCTTCCTTTGTAGAAATTAACGCTAAGAAATGATGTTGTTCCCGTCTTCGGAACAATCTGTGTATTTTCAAAATTTCCAATAACTTAGCATGCACAACTAAGGCCTATAATATTGATAAGAGAGATTTTTTTAATTGAATCTATTCTGAAAGTACTGGAATGTGTCAAAAGGACATGTACAATGTTTTAAAAATATAATTAGTTTAGCGTAGTTTTTGCACGAAATTAATGGTCTTCGAAATTGAAAATTTGAATTTCTCGCATTTCTTTTGAGGAGATACATTGGCGAGTGAATGCGTAGCCTTCCGTAGCCGGAGTCAGTAGCTGCTAGGCTGTCCGAAAAACGCGGCGTTAGGCACAAATGACACCTTTTCGGCTGGCATAGTCATATAGAGTATAGTTATAGTATTATTAGTTATAGTTATAGTATTAGTATTATTACTTGTAGTATTATTAGTTATAATATTAGTATTATTACTTATAGTTATCGTATTACAGTATATATACGATTTTCAAATGTTGAATTTATGATGTATTTGCATCAAAATAATTAATTTCGTACAATCGTTTCTGTTGAGTTCTAGATATAATATTTTAATGGTAAAAGGCGATAGATTTATAACCATATTTTTATGCATTCGCAAGGTGATATATATGATAACCTTCCGCTCTGAATGTTTATTTTATACCCTTACTTTACTTTTAAAATGTTTGATCACTGATTGTTTATTTATTTATTTATTTTATTTTACGTCAAAAAACAGTTAAAACTGCGTATGACGTGCTATGGGGAAAAGCGAATTGTGTGCACATTTTCAAAATTCTGTGATCCCTACAGTAAGTCATATACTACTTAAATTTTGAAAACAGAAAAAAAACAACTCCCATGTAATAAAATCTATTTTCAAGGATAAATAAGCAATAAATTTTGGCTCTTATCCATGTTGTCCTTCGGAATAATACTTCCTGCCGCGACAACATGGAAACGATAATTTGAATAATTGTATTTCCCACTGAATTCTAGAAGACGTGCACAGAAAATTAAGTTACATTTATGTTCAGAAGCAAAACAAGGGGCCATCTCAGCATTTGCTCAATGGATCAGGGAAACTGGACGAAAAACCTGATCGAGATGGGGATCATTGACCCGGAGGCTGTAGTACAATAGTTGTTACAGGTTGTTTATACACATTTATACAGTCCAAATGGTAAATAATGCATTATGTATCATTGTTAAAATTAATGTTACTTTTCTTGTGATGCTCAGTATAGTCTCTAATTGTATAGAAACAGTTATGCAGCAGAAACGATTTCACTTGGGATTTAAACTTTTCTATGGAATTTAATCGTTTAATGTCATCTGGTAAAGTGTTGTAAAATAATGTACATGTATTGTATGTGATTTTTTGTAATGAGCTGTTGATACTGTCACCTGATGAAAATAATTTCTACGTCGAGTGTTATAGTAATAGACATCGGAATTTTCTGAAAAAATATTCCCGCCCTTAAGGAAGTCATTTTTGACAAAAACTACTGATTCGTAAATAAAGAGACACGGTAATGGTAAAATTCCTAGGTTAATGAAGAGAGGCTTACATGAATCACGTGGGTGGGATTTGGTTATTATTCCTACAATTCGTTTTTGTAATATTAAAGTCTGGGGCTATAAGATGTATTTCCCTAGAATATTATGCCATATCTCAGGCGGGAATGAACATTCGCGAAATATACACAACGAGCAGTATTCATACTGCTCGTTGTGTATATAGCCTTCAGGCTGACTGAATTTGGAAGAATTCTGAACGCGTAGCATAATGAACTTAATTTTGTGTTCAACTCATTTAAATGGACGTTCCATTTAAGGTTTGACTGAATTGAGAGACCTAAATATTTTGTTGCCTTAACATCAATCAATGGTACACCGTTCATTTTCAATGGAGCACAGAATTGTTTATTTGAAATGGAAAACTGCATTAAAACCGTTTTCTTTTCGTTTACTATTAATTTGTTATTTCGGAACCAATTTGAAACATCTGATATTGTAGTATTTACGGTTTCTTTATTGCAAAGGATGTTCGTATCATCCGCAAAGAGAACTGTTCTTCCGTTTCGAATCGTCGAGGGCATATCGTTTACGTAAAGAAGGAACAGAATAGGGCCTAAAATCGATCCTTGAGGAACTCCACGTGCTATGGACAAAGAGTCGGAAAGGTGCGTACGTAATGTTTCATCATTCCAGTAAGGTATTTCAACTCTCTGTGATCGTTGTTTAAGGTACGAACATAACCAATCTTGAGCAATACCACGGATTCCATATGAAGGTAATTTTGAAAGTAAAATGTCATGATCAATGACGTCAAAAGCTTTTGAGAGATCTAAAAATAATCCAATGATGAGGACTCGTTTTGATCCAATGATGAGGCGAAATCTTTAAGAAAAGAAAATATAGCTGTTTCCGTTGATTTTGATTTTCTAAATCCATGTTGGCAATCTGAAAGCGCGTCGTGTTTACTGAGAAAGCTTTCCATTCGTACGTAAAAAGAAGTCTCTCTAATATTTTTGAAAAAACTGATAGAAGAAAAATGGGCCGATAATTTTGAATTTCATTTTTGTTGCCTTTTTTGAAGAGCGGCTTAATTTTAGCTGTTTTGAAAATATCTGGAAACGTTCCGGTGCATAACGATGAATTAAAGATGTGAGTTAACGGGTGTTTAATGGCATACGCACAGGTCTTTAACAAAGAATCCGGGAATTCATCTAAACCGGACGAATATTTATTTTTTAGTTTACCGATTATTTTGAGAACTTCATAGGAAGAAGTTTCGGAAACGAACATCGTGTCTAAAATTTTAGGTGAACTGAAGAGATGTTGCCGGATCGTTCACATTTATATCGTTATATTTGAAAACAACGTTCTCTACGGGGTTTCTAGTTGATTTGGTAATATTTTTTATTATATTCCACATTGCTTTTGTTTTGTTATTTGAGTTCAAAATATCCTGATCGTGTTTCACGATTTTAGCCTGCCTTATGACTTTTCGTAACAATGTTTTGTATTTTTTTAAAGTAGATAAGGAAATCTTGCGATACGTTATGATGTTTAGAAATGAAAGAAAGAATTCGCTTGTTTTTACAAGATGTCCTAATCCCTTGTGTTATCCAAGAATTGCTTTTCCGTGAAATATTTAATTTTCTTTTTGGAAGAGGAAAGCAAGTGTTAAAATGAAATTAAAGGGTTGAAAAAAAAGAGTTATATTTGTCGTTTGTATCAACAGTATTATAAACCGCTTCCCATGACTCCTGCATCAAGTAATCAATGAATAATTTTATTTTACTTTTTGTAAACAATTGTATTGTAATTTACAATTGTATTGTAATTGTAAACAACAAATACAATTGTATTGTATTTTTAAACAATTGTAGTATAATTATTCAAAAATTGGAAGCTTACTTTGATGTAATCAAGGCAAACTTGTGTTAAGATAAGTTCTTTAAAGTACTAGAATTTCATTGTAAATCTTTTCATTGTACATATGAATAGAAATATGTGCACTATTTTTAAACTCTTGAATGCCAAATGTATTGGCTTCGCAAGGTGAGGACTTAATTACACCAATGTATTTGTCTGGTCCCCATTCAGATGAGAAAACGTAACAGAGAGAAGATAATTTGCAATTGGACAATAAATGTACTTTTCTGTAAACGTAGGTTTAAAATACTATATTTTGGGACATTTTAGAAAAATTAATTCTACACTTAATTTTTACAGTAAAGGTAAGAAGGTTGAAATTTTGCATAAAAACAATGTGATATTGAAATATTGTGTCCTTATTTTCAATTCTCTTTCTTGAATAATGAGGCGTGCTCTTTCTAGTGACATATATTTGAAACAATTTCTAACTTGTCTTTACTTTCATCGTACTTTTCTGTAAAAGAGGACTAAATATACCCTGTTTTGAATCCTTTGCTAAAAACAATTTTAAACTTACTTTGTGAAGAATTGGTAAGTGCTAGAATGTTGAAAAGATAAGTTAAGGAAGAATGTAAAATTTATATTATGAGCCAAGTTTTACTTCTCTTACTCAAACATTAATGTGTCTTACATGTTACAGACGGTGATTTTGCTGCAATGTACACTGTGTTAATAAACGCAAAATTGATTTGTTGGACTGTTGAACGCCCCTGGATGGGGTCAAACGAACTGCTTTATCTTAAAAAATATTTCTTCTATGAAGTTACACATTCACAAAAGTTGCCTTGAAACACGTGGGAATTGCCGTACAAAGTTTCATTAAAATTTGGAATGATTGCTCGTAGAACCGTAGATCACTTGACATGGAATAATCAAATTGTTAATTCTGATAAATACAATTATATTTCTCTATGATGCAAATTATGCGTTTTGATGGGATGAGACACCCTCTACTACACAGGATGCTTCATAACACATCTTGGAAAATATTCAAAACGTTTTCTACACTTCGAAGTGAGAAGTCTTAAATAACTAATAGCGTGGAAAATAGGTGAATAGAAGACCTCTTTGAATGACGCCTCGAGGTCACCCCGGAGGTCAGCGTGAATGCCCTGGCTTGAAGGGGCCTTGGCGAGGGGAGCCCGAAGACCTCCCCAACCTGTCTAACATGTCTGGAACTCAGAAACAAACAAAAAGTGCTTCTTGCATTCCCATCCCCTTACAACTTCCGCGAAATGCGGGTGATGTGTTTATGTATATTATTGTGGGCTTTAAGGCTAGTGTTTTAGGGTATCTATGATTTGTTCAATTTAATTTGGGAAATTTCATGGATTTTGTGTGTGAGCGACTCTACAGCTCCACAGGATGAGTGCATGGCGCTAGAAGGAGTAAATACGGCTTATCTTTTAAGATAAAATCGCAATTATTATTCACACCTTCCTGGAATTTTCGGCAGCCTCCTCTGTAGCTCAATTCCATATGATTATTAATTTTGGCAACTTCTTGTCATTTATTACTATTTCTTACCTATTACAAATGAATTCATTTCTTACCTACTTTACCCCATAATTGAAAACATTCATTTCAAGGAACAATTACTCTCAATATTTTGAAGATCATTACTTAATATATATTTTAGGTGCTTCGGTATAAGATTATGATATCTTGGTATATAGCAGAATTCTGGTAGTTTATTCTCTACAAAAGAGCACAATTTCGGGTGTAAAATTTCCAATATTGCGCAAAGCAAATTTCTAATACTGTTTTTGAAGGAAGGAGTAAATAAAAACATTGTTCTTCGTCGTGAAGTGGCGGTAACAAGAATTATATGCGGTAATTTCTACGGTATTTATTTTACCATAATCGAGATAATATTAGATTGTCAAAACTGTTAATTACGAACAGAAATGAAGACATATCGACAATTTTGCCCTGAATACTGTCTTCATCATCGCCATCATCATCATCATCATCATCGTAATTAGATACATATTAAAAGCGTTAAGTTCATTATGTTGCTCCTCCCTACGACAGAGGCAAAATTCAGAATTGTTGAGGTATGATAGAAATTTTGATCCCATCGTATATTTCTTTCCAATCACCGTCACCAGGCTGCGTTTTCTTAAGTTTGCGTGATTAAAAATTAGGACTTTGATCTTGTGTTCTGAAGTTAAGTAAATACAGCGTGTTTTCCATTACAATGCTCCTGAGCTGTTATTCACAAAGATTCTACGTGAAGGTTCTATTGGGCTTCAAAAAGAAATAACATATATTGGTTAATATTAAAATAATACTTAGTATTAAAATAAGATTATATGTAATACAGTCTGTGACTATACATACATGCTGTTCAATGTATATTATTGTAAATATACGATTAGGTAATATTAAAATTCGGAACAGTTGTTTCAAACATCCCCATAATTTTGTAATCATAGTACACATTTTTACTGTAGAATTATGTAGCAAGTTACTTTCAAGTATAAATTATAGCGATAATTGATTGTAGTTTTGCAAAACTGATTTTGTGTTTTGTACTTTTTGCATCAGTAAAAGGAAACTGGTCTCTCTAAATATTAAATTTCGCTAGTAAAACCTGTCTTAAGGAGAAGTGTAGAAAGGACAGAGCAACGTTTGAGAGCATTGTAAAGAAAGTATTGAGTACGAGTGCAAATAAAATAATTAAATACTGTATTGTTAAACACCAACCAAACATTAATGCGTTATGTGAGAATCTAACCCGCGACCCTGCCGTCCAAATACGTAACGATGATGCCGTTTCAAAAATCTAGGCTACGCATGTCATCAAATATTCTGTAAAATAATCAAAAGTTATTTATAAAATGTATTGTATGAAATATAGAAACACAGGCGGGCTAGGGAATTAGGATGGTTTATAAAACAAACCTTATAAACACGGTGTTGAAACATAAGCGAAATATTTAATGATATGATCAGTTCCTAAATGAGGTGATGTTAAATACATTTGGTGAGAAAATGCATTTCCTAAATGAAGAAATGTGATGTTTTAATATTCAGGCGCAGTCTCTAGTAAGAATTTTCACATTTCAGACATTTTCGAGAATTAGTAGAAATACTCCAGAACATATAATGATAATACATGCAATCTTAGAATGTAAAAAGGATGTAGAAATACAAAGTTTGCCTGTAAAAAAATATAGACGGAATAAGGAAGTACAGAAAGTTTGCGCTTAAAAATATGAAATAAAATATGAAGATCTTGAAGAAATGAAATTAAAAATATTTTTTCGCAAAATAATGTTACTTTTCTGCATGCTGTTTTTTCTCACTTACAAAAATTTCACTTGCAGAAATTGAATTATTTCATTAGAATAGAGTACTCGTATTATGCATACGACATCAAACCAGCTGACAAACAGATGAAGTACAAACAGACTTGGGAGTACACCCTGTGCAGTTCTTGCGTATCTTGTTACTTTGTTTTTTACGGCACTGATGGAACTGCACCAAATGATTGCTTACCACATTACTTTTTCATCTATGCTTGACGTACACGGAGGCATATTCTGAGAACACCTCTAAAAAAAGGCTCGGGAATAATTTCAAAATCGCCTCTCCCTAAAACACATTCTTGCTTTTCCCCCATATCTTTTCCAACCATTGGCAAAAATCCAAGACCTGTTCCCAACAGACAGAGTTGATGACATAGGACATGCACGAACCATACTCAGGCAGGCCAGGAACAGAAGAAACTTGCACAGGTGGCAGGGTTACAACACCCACGCGGATGGGAACAGGGGCCGGGGCAGAAGCAGGGGGCGTGTTCATCGAAGCCCTCATCGAAGCAGCTTCGAGAGTCTGCTTGACTGGTGGGCGTGCTCGGAAGGCGGGGCTCCGAGGAGGGTGGTGAGGGGAAGGTAGGGGAGCGGCAGGGTGGGACGGGGCGGGGCGGAGCAGGCAGCCGCGCTGCACTGCTTTGCGGGATGGGGTGGCGGCGGGGAGTGTTCGGCGAAGACGTGCAGAAATATCGCAGTGATCGGCCACCCGCGTCCCGCCCCTTCGCAATTTGAACTCATAAATATCCTGGCCAAGTTTATGTATACATATATATACATACATACATTCGGGCGGTGCGCGGCGCTCCCAGGACGCGCGAGTAGCCCTCTGCCAGGCGCGCGGGCGGGCGCGCGCGTGACTTCCGAATGATTATGTTTTAACAAATTTTGTTCGTTTTAAAAAACTATTTATATTACAAAGGTCCGCGGCACCCAGAACGAATGCGATAATACAGATACGACGCTGAGGCATGATGGCCAATTTTTTTTCGGCGCGCCCGCGGCCCGCCGCCGCGCCATTGGCCACGCTCAAGAGAGAAGGCGCGGCGGGAGAAGGCGAGGCGGCGGCAGCGGCGGCGGCAGGAGCACGGATGGCAACGGCGGCGGCGGCGAACCCACCCGCTCCGGAAGACGGGACCTCCGATTGATTGCCACTGCCGTGCACCTAATGATTGCATGCAATGGACCAATACATCTTGCGCGCGCGTCCGCCACGGCCGGGAGAACGTCCGCCGCTGCCGCCGCCACCACCGCTGCCACCTACGCCCCCGCCGCCTCCACTTCCACCTGCAGTCCTGCTGCCACCGTTGCCCGGCGTCCCATCGCTCTCCGGCATCTCCGCACCCGCTACAGCGTTTTTCTCCTCCCACTGCACGTCCCTGCCCGCCCCTTGCGCTCCCAGCCCCCCGATCCCTCTCCGGCCTTGCTCCCTCCCTACCGAGCGCAGGCACGCGGAAGCCCTCCTTCCTTGCCCGCCCACTTGCCCACCCACCCACACACACACACACACACACTTGCCTACCCGCGTGCGCGCGCGCGAACGGTTCGCGGTGCGGCGTGGGGATTATTTAGTTGGGAATCGTAATTTAAAAATGGGGTAAACTTAAATTAATCAGCGACGTCTTCGTAGAAATCTCGTTACGAGCGAGGGTAGAATGTGCGAGGCTGGGGTCCTTGCGGCGGCGGCGGTGGAGGCTACCGCCTGCCTGAGCGCTGCCCAATGCTCCCCGCTCCGGAAATGCTCTCGAGATTAAAAATGTTACTTTGGAGATGCGCGTTTCGTGTGCGTGGAAGATACCGCTCGCGTCGTAGGGCACAGGCAATCGTGCACAAGGGTTGCTGCTGGAAGGGGGCGAGGGCTGTGAGGCGTCGCCATTGCCCGAGGGAAAACAGATGCAATGTGGATGCCCATGAACTGTTGTAAGGCTTCCCTGGATGGAAAGCATGTGTTAATGATTTACATTGATTTTGTGGGAACGCATTGTTAAAAACATGCACTTTGTGCTTTCTTTATTTTTTAATTATGTAATTGTTTTGGGATAAATATGAACATTTTGAATAATGATAAACATTTTGTTCCATCTAATAGTTCTCCTCTTGTAACAACGGCTTAACATATTCAACATTTTCAAATTGACATTGGATTTTCATGTAAAACTACCAATTTGTGTTAGTAGTATCTTCCCATCAACGCTTATATTTATTTTTATATTTCTATCTACATGTTAAGAACGTTTTAAAGATTATTGTACATTATTTCTCCCCGTAGATAACACTGTCTGAAAATTCTTGCCATTTATGTTTAAATGATTTCTGAGAAATGGGGGAATAACTATGCGATTAATTAGCTAAAAACGGAGTTGATCTTACGAATAACAAACTACAACTAATTTTCATGAGGCAAATTCTTAGAGCTATTTAACTGGTATAAAATATATTCCAACTGAAATTATACTCTGTAAGTACAATAATTGCAATATTCTTGGTATCATTACGAATATTTTCATACATTGTCAAACTTACTGTATTGTAAGGAATGCGTATCAAAGCGGAGACAAATTACTCAAAGACTTGAATGTTTTTGTAATGCGGATTTACAAGTTATATGCCGACTTTGTACAATCTGTCCCTTTGATATTTGTTCTTCACTCTCTTACCTTTCGTATTGGAACGCATTTTGTGGAGGGCATTTTCTAAAACTATCCCATCACAGATTTGGAGCACCTAAACAACAGTTATGGAAATTGAAAAGGATTCATTTCACCCCATTGTGGGTGGTCAGGTTTGAAGATAGTGCTTTTTGTGATCGCAGCGTTGCCCAAATTGACACACCGAATTGAATTACAAATTGACCTTTACGCCATTTTCAAATCTGGCTTTCTGGAACAGAAAGCCATCAAATTACGAAACTATGGTTCTGTGAATAATGCAGAAAGTATATAACAATCCTTTTAAGCATACTCTCTGTAAAGAATTATTGCTAATACTGTAATCCGTTCAATTGGAATAATTTTTGTTGGTGCAATTATTTACGACTATCAACCGTAATTAATTGAGAATATCATTAATTATAATTCTTACTTTCAAGTTATGTTTATTAATAATTTACGTTACCGTAGGTTTACATAATTTACAAAAATGTAAAACTCTCAATATGTGTTTATATTAAATATCAAGGAATATTGTTCTCTATATTTTCAACAGATTCATAATTATTTATACGACTTAGAAAAGCACTGTAAAGTTAATATCGTATTTCCAGATCCAAACAAGCTTCATGTTTAGCTATTATGTTGTGAAAAATGCTTTTTTTAGAGTAATTTAAGTTATTATTGCATTTACCTCTATTCAAATTTAACTAATATAACCAACTGATGCACATATAGAACAGTATCAAATTATATGATATGTAAATTAATAAAATACTTAAATAAAATATGAAAATTAAGTTGTAAACATGCGTATAATATCGCTCCAGATCGCACTTCTTTGGAGCAGGTCATCGTTTCAAAATCCTAGAACGATGATATATTAGTTCTTTGGTTGTGAATGTGCTGGTTGTTTTCTCCCTGCCACTGTTACACAGTATACACACTACTCGAATCTCCGCGTCTGTTTCTCACACCTCTCCATTCTATTCTTTGATTCTATCACAATTTTTTCATCATTCTTTACCTTATTCGACATGGGATTCAATTCCCAGACAGGATCGTCAATCTATATTTTGTGGTCAATATACGTCACCCACTTAAGATTTAAAAATTGTATTTAAACGAATTTTGCTAAAGATACGATTTTGATCGTATCAGAATTATTACATTTAAAAATGTATTTTATAAGAGAAAATATTTTTAAAATTATTATATAGAAATTCAAATTATAAAACATATATTTGACATGTTAACAACGAATTTTGGCTCAAACTGTCACTCGCTTTACTTCGAAGAGAGTTAGAAATAAGAATGTTTATTTATTTACTTATTAAATATGATTTGCACACGTTGATGTTTACAACTTTGTAATTTAAAGATGTTTAGTCAAAATCAATCTAAATCAAGATACAAGAATATGAAAATAAAGTTAATAGCTTTCTCCCCCAAAACGGAACTTATCAAAACAGATGCTTTCAGAGAAGTTACATCTTTTATCAATGCACATTATATTTGTATTTATCACGTTATTTTCTTAAGACTTTAAGGAATTTTACAATATCTTTCATCATTTTATTAATTATTTACGTAGCTCGTATTAAACTTTGTTTGCTTTGTACCATTTTTCGTTTTTTTCTTCTGCCTTAGAAATTACTATGAATTCATTTCTAGTGATTTTTAACTTTTTGAAAATGCGGAATTGTTTTACAACTGAGTTGGGTCGTACTATACCATCAATTGTTTGTTTTAAATTTTTTGCTTAATGACATTTCTTTTGTATGTGTATGATGATCATCAAACTTTTTTTCACATAGATTTTTCTAAAATTAACTTCACCATGAACCAACTTACGTTGGTTCCTTAAGCAAGTAATACTGCAATATTTTAAACGTTACATATCAATGTTTCTGTTCACCTTGCTAAGGTGTTCGATGATGTTTGCACCAAAGGTCACAAAGGTGAGAGGAAACCTCCAATCGTTCTCTGATGAAGTGAAGATGTAACTTATAATTGTCGCGAAAATGGAAACGAAATTTCAGACAATAGCTGTCTCTAGATATTGTGGATGAGGCAGTCTGAAAGGAACAAAGGGCGCGATTCCGGGATATTTAGAGAAACCGAGAGACCTTTATCTGAAATGAGATATCTTATTCTGCTCTTAGAAAGTTTTTTTTCAGGTTTATGTTCTAAATATTTGCATGCTGAGACTTTCATTAGTAACAGGCGAATAGTCAGATCAATTTCACAGTGACTCTGTTTTTAGTAGTAATGTTTGTTTTTCTATCAGGGAAGTGATCATGACATATTTAGTGGAAAAGTCTTAATAGTGTGACATTGAATATTGCAAAGTATACATTTTAAAGAATATGTTGTAAAACTTAAGATTAGTCGAACAATAATTGTAAAACGTTATATCAGAATGAGTATATGTTTATGTATAATATGAAGTGTGTTCCTCTGATAGATGAAGTATAGAATGTGATACAATATTTCTATTTTCACATTGAGTTTTACACTTTGGACATCCTGTTAAATGAATGAATTTTTTAATTACAGTAAACAATGTTTGTAAATTGTGAAGAATAAAATTGTCAGTATTCAATCGCCTGCAGAGCGCATTTCATGTAACCTAATGCAATAATTTTTAGTTTTTCCCTTCACAGTCGAGGAGAACAATGAATTATTCTTATAATTACTTGTAATCTCATTTTGAAATATTTCTGTGTATATTGATAGAGAAAAATTTCTCTTAGCAGATACTTATTTTCAGAAACACATGACCTTTTTTAAACACATAAATAATTGTTTTGATACAATAAACGGCGATTATAAGTATGATTTCTAAAACTATTCTAAACGAAAGGAAGTGAACTAAAGTACCACTAGAAATACGTTTCTTTACATGCGTGGCTGTTGTGTTCGTTTTGTTGGTATCACTTATTCGGTTGGCAAATACATTCTATTTGATGTTGGATGCAACGAACTTTAATGTTCTGGATATCTCAAAATATTGCCACTTGAGTCCACCCCATATCTCCCAGTCGCGGCCTCCGCCCCAAAACATTCCCCTCGCGAGTACCCTTGCTTGGACAGCGGGGACTCTAACAGCTCCGTTAATGTATGATTGGTGGATAAATTATGTGTTTGGTATTAAAATCACAGGCTTATACAAATTCTGAAGTCATAAAACATTTGAATAGGCGAATTTGTCCGCTAAGGGAAGCTATGTATTCTGTACATTTCTTGCTATTGAATCCAGGACTTACGGAACTTTCATTTCGTCGAATTTCAGAAACCAATCGAGCCCAGTCAAATATTGAATCATTCTTTTTCAATGCCATTTTTATAAATGTAGTATCGTATCTAAATATTTCAACTGTTTCGTAGGAAATTGTACAAATCTCTTTTCAGAAAATGTTCACAGTTATTATTATCATTATTATTAAAAGTATTGTACACTTTCAATAATAATTCACCAATGTTTTTTTCTAAGATGTGACAGCTTTAGACAATATATACGAGTACGTAGAGAGACAATATATTCGTACCTATTTAAGACGTTCAACACCGGGAACTAAAGTTTGTTACAACAGTGACACTTCATTACTTCGTTTCTACTCATTTTCCAGCCATCTCTTGGCAAACTATATTCAGCAACGAAGGGCTCGATTTTCGAAACAAAATTCATATCTTCAATTTTAGGATATTGAAAAGGGATTCTTGTTACGTAGATTTCAGTTAATTGTGCTCTTTCGCCACAAAAAGTTTATTTAGTTACAGCCGTTTCTACAAACTTTTCTAAAGAATTTTGATTCTCATTTGGCTTAAAACTACTCGAAAAAGGGAAAAACCACAAATGAATAATTTAAGTGCTAATGTAGATGTAAAAAAGTTGAAATTATACAATTTTCAAAATTTTTGAGATTTCATTTACTTTTACCGTTTTTATAAGTGCACTATTTTCTGTTCCTGAAAAAATTGAAGTAATTTTTATGAAAATTTAAAAAATGACCTCAGGGAATCAAATAAATACGCCCCCCCCCATTAAATTATCCATGTGAAATTCTCAAGGCCTCGTGATCGGTTAGATTGTTAGTAGAGTATTAGTTTCTCAGAAAGTAATGTGTACGATTGAGGTGTTAAGGTCGTTAACGGACGGACAGAGGGACGTTTTTGAAAGTAACACGTTTTCGGTAACACAGATACCCAAAACGCACTACATTTCCGTGGCAATGTCGATTTTTTAGCATTAGGTTAGGCAAAATTGGTTTCTAGTTTTCTATTTCTCCACATCGAACCTTCACCAGTGTAGTGTTGTATATCCTAAAATAATTGCATGATTTATTAAGAACTGACTCCTTGTTGTTGGTTCTGTTCCATTTTAAAATTTGCGGCAGTGTCCGATGTTTTGAGATAATGCGGAACATATTAATTATACTTCAGTAGAAAATAAATTAATCTTCAGTAGAAGATTATTAGTTTGAGCCGTTGTATACTCAATGCGCATTAAGTTACTTTGGATGTACAATTTCTCAAAGTTCTAATAACTTCCAGAGACAGCAAAATGTCTGAATTATCTCAAATTTTATCTCTATTTAACGCTTATAGAATGTGTGAAAAACTGTAATGCAGAAACGTAGAAAATACAACTTGCTTGAGTTGATTCAAGTAGTATATAAATATTTTGTAAATTATTCCAATCACAATTTCGTCCTCATTTTATTCAATATTTAAGAAGCGTTACTGAGTTTCAACGCTATAACAAATAAATGATTTCTGAATTAAGATATTCTAAAGTAATTTTTTTTTAAATTTTCTCCTACAGATGTAGTACATTTATTAACCGATCAGAGAATATTTGACAGATTTCCATTATTGTTTAGGCCTTGAACAGTGCACTTGTTTTCGTATTAACATTCTTATATAACCGAATGAATTCTAACCTAAAATGTTTATAATATAAAATTAAATTTAAAAGTATGTCATAAAAGAAGAAGGGAAATTGCAATAAAAAAATACTATTGAATTGAAATAATCAACCAAGTGTTCTCGAATAAAATTAATCGTATGCTTGATGACATACGAATGTGTTACATCGCTTAACCCAAGTAGGATACTTGAAAATAAAATCAAACTACTATGAGATACAGTATTTTCGTGCCATTGGTTTATTTTAAACCTGAATGCTAATTTTATAAATTTGTTACTGTGATAAACATGAAATTCTGAAGAATATGCATTTCACCTGTAAATGTAAATTCAAATGAACAATTATAAAGTGTTTTGTATCTAAACCATGTAACAACTGCTAATAAGAAATGCAACCTATTCTCATATTTTTGTTGTTAGGATGAAAGAATGTAAAATCTTCTAAGCACAAATGGACTCTTGCCTGAGTGCTGCGCAGTGTAAACAGGACTGGTTTTGGAAGTAATAAAACTAAATAAAATATGCATGGTTGATTATATAGGAAAAAAGACAGATTTCAGCAAGTTATATGACAATATCAGTTGTAATAAGAAATATAATAGTTTTCGTGTTTTATCATTTTTTTTAAAATTAATTTGTGATAGAATTTGGTGTGTTCATCTTCGATACTCAAGAAAAGATACACAATTATTTCTAAATATATTTCTTCGCTTCACAAAAAATGACGATTTTAAACATGTTAAGAGGTAAATATGAGTGTCTCCAACAAAAACCCCGCGGGGAAATCTTTTCCAAACTCAAATCGTCAGCTTTTGATTTTCTTCAAGCTATTAGTTCGTAATATAATAAATCCTTTCCGTCATCGAATTCTCCTACAAATACTCCTACGTGTACCACGTATAATTTTGTGGAAAATTAAATAGTATATTTATTGTTTGGGGAAATATCCAAGTGGGATCTCTCTTTTAGTAAGTACATAACATTTGTATACACTGTTCACGTCGTAATGTAACACAAAAACCAATTGTTACAACTAAAACCCACTAATGTCAACATTAGAACAATTACAATTTATAATAGGTTTTTAATTTATTTCTAAATTTACACCCTGTGTGTTAAAGTCTTAGTAGTCTAGTAGTACTGCAGGTAACGCATTTCAATTTTTTATTTTGTTAACGAAACAGTACTTACAATTGTTTTTTGCAGCCTTCCCAAAAATTTCTATTTTTAGCCCTGACGACTAATGTTCAATGATTTTAAGAGTCGCTTGTGTATAACCTTTCAAGCCTGTGCGACTTAGTAACCTTGAAGAAAGCAAAGAGGCTAGCTCTCCTCTCGATGTTTCTTCAAGATCGACTTTTCCCACATGGGATTTTTAGAATTTGTTATCCCTTACATTACAAATTTTTCCGTGAATTTTTGTATTTTATTCAATGTATTTATTTGTCCTAAACAACACGGATCTCTACAAACTGCACCGTATTCCAGAATAAGCACTACGATGTGAACGCAAGTTTATGCCCGTCAAAATTCCTCCGTCTAAAAACCCTCGTCACGAAATGCAGAGAGGTCTTTCTACTTGATGTGAAATAATTTTGGAGAAGTGACCCGCGCGACCATTACGGATGTTGATGAAGTTTTGTATGTTAAGACCCACATGTCTCAAAGAACTTTTGTGAAGTTGTAGCTTCGTAGGTGAAATAGTTTTAGAGATAAAAGTGTTTGACCCCGTTGTTCAGAACAACTATTCGATATTCGCAATGTGGAAATTCAATATTTCCTTCTCCGTTATCGCTAAACCAATGAAACTGACCTTACGGATTCAAGCTATTATATTTTCATTCAATTCAGTGAAATGTATATCAATTTTGCCTTCATGAATGGAAAATTGATACATTGTAGCAAACTCGCGAAAAAGATAGCGTTATTCAAAAAGTTAAAAATTGATGATTTTGTGAAAAAGCTCCAAAATACGGCATTTCCAGTCTTATATACAACTTCCAGAAATCCTTTCAAACCTATTTCAATAGTTAGAGCATGTTGTGAAGTTTCTAGTAGAGATTTGATTATCCGTGAGTGTCATGCGTGGACTAAAATGTGGCAAGACCTTTACGAAAAATTGCGTTCAATAAATATATTGGAATTTATTATTGAATAGTTTCTTCAACATCAAAGTAAAAACAATGAAACTTAGCATATAATATACCAACTTAACATTACTTTTGTTTGCAAATTTCAACTTCCTAGCTCATACCATTACTGTAAAATATGAATTTCATAATTTATTGTAAACAGCTTCCTTGTTATTCCGCTTATTCTCATAGTGCACGCAGCAATTGAATTCTCATATTCAGTGTGTCACTGCTTGCGACTCAGCTGACATCATGCGACACAAAGACTCCAAGGAAGAGGTCACAGGCCAATAAGTATTTGCCATTTACTTGTGTTAAGCAACAGTATCTTTTTTGATATTCTTGCTGTATTCGGACTGTTGTACTGTTTTAAAGGTTAACTATTTTATTGCAGTATTCTTGAAGACTTTGGTAAAATATTTAATTTATTGCAATATTATACGAGAGTATTTTAGGTGTCGTTCTTCAGCAGTGAGCATGCTACATTTTGGAAAGTCTATGTGGTTCTATTCAGCAATTTTGCTTGTGCAGAACTCTAGTTTGTATTATTTTCATATTATTCTCTGTGGTCCATTTTTCTATTTTGTTTATGTCACCTTGTGTTAGAAGGAATGTTGTTTGGAGTATAGTTTTTAGTTAATATTTTGGGCTTTGTGTAAATAGGAATCTCATATACCCTTTCGGGTAACATTACCATGCATATCGAACATACATAGGGTCTTTTCATGGAAGAAGAGTGTGCTCTTCTATTCCAAAAATTCATATTCGAATGAAAATTAGCAAAATCAAATACATTAAGAATAAACAGTAAATAGTCTTACATTTGACCAAGTATGCTATTCGTCTCAAATAAGTTTTACCATAAACACAAAAAAAAACATTGCAAATAAATCTGTGAACCTCTAGTTGCAGTGTCACGCGACCACCTTTTCTGAATGTGGATAATTAAAGATGGTCAATTTGCTTTATCGGAAATGTTCAATTTTTTCGTGTTAAGTGTTTTATGTGATATATTTTAAATAGAACTAATTGAACTTTACGCTATTCAATTTATTTCAAAGACGGTTGTGCGCTTATACACCCACGAACTCACGAACTAAGTAGTTATGAGTAATTATATTATTCAACACCAAACTTACTGTGCATGTGTGTGTGGAATATCACGTAAATACCTCACCACAATATTCTACAACAAATAAGTCAGAATGTGTATTTTTTTTGAAAATATGTACATAAGTCTATGAAATATGAGTAATTGTGAGATTGAAGACATTATGAATAATTGGAAATTGTAGTTTCTCTGGAATTCGGAAAAAGAAGCTGGAAAACGGTTTTAATGCAGTTTTCCATTTCAGATAAAGAATTCTGTTTTCCATTGAAAATGAACGGTGTACCATTGACTGATGTTAAGGCAACAACATTTGTAGATCTCTCAATTCAGTCAAACCTCAAACGAAACGCCCATTTTAATGAATTGAACACAAAATTAAGTTCATTATGCTACGCGTTCAGAATTCTTTCAAATTCAGTCAGTCTTCATACTGCTCGTTGTGTATATTTTGCTAATGTTCATTCCCGGTGACAATATCACAGCTTATTACAAAAAAAATCATATACAATACATCTACATTATTTTACAACACTTTACCAGATGATATTAAACGATAAAATTCGATAGAAAAGTTTAAATCCCAAGTAAAATCATTTCTGCTGAATAACTGTTTCTATACAATTAGAGACTATACTGAGCATTAAAATGTTATTAATTTTAACAGGGATATTTAATATATTATATACCATTTGGACTGTATAATTCCAAACAACCTGTAACAAGTATTGTACTGCAGCTTCCGGGTCAACAACCACCATCTCGATCAGGTTGTTCGACCACTTTCCCTGATCCTTTGAGCAAATGCTGAGATGGCCCCTTGTTTTGCTTCTGAACATAAATGTAACTTAATTATCTGTGCACGTCTTCTAGAATTCAGTGGGAAATATAGTTATTAAAATTCTCGTTCTCCATTATAATGTTGCAGGAAGTATTATTTCTTGACGAAGGACATGATGAGGAATAAGAGCCCAAATGTACTGCTGATTTACCCTTGAAAATAGATTTTACTTCATTGGAGCGAATATTTTGTTAACAATCCTTGAAAAAACTGCTCATTTTCTTTCTGTATTCAAAATTAAAGTAGTATATGGCCTAGGGTAGGGATCACAGAATTTTGAAAACGTGCACAGAATCCACTTCTCTCCATAGCACGTCACACAGTTTTTAAAACTCTTCTTGTTGTAAAATAACTAAAAAGTAAATAAAGTCGTAATGTGTATAATTAATCCGGATATTGTTTCGTATTTACTGACTCTGTAAAGCAAAACTATAAAGGAATTTATAAAATATAATATATAACCACAATAAACATACAAGAAAAACGTAATCTTGAACGGTTTTCTGGGACCCAATCTGGCAACTCGAACAATTGGTCAATATCTCGAACAAGCTGGTTCACACCATTGGTATATCTAGAAACAAGAGAGAACAATTAAGAGTAAAAAATGTTTATATTGTATGGTTATTTTTACAGTTTCTACAGTTTGGTATAGATGCTAAACATCTACATTTGAAGTATAATACGGTATTTCAACATATTGTAGTTTAATGAACAGAAATATACGGTGGGACAGTTGTGCAATGAGAGGTGTGAGAAATAGTATTATCCTCAAAGAAACTTACTGGGTACTCGCTTTGACCACTTCAAATTTCACATGAAATGATCAGAATTTGTAACTCAGAATATTACAGTAGGTGATTACTGAAACTCCCTACTAAAATATCTTAGGAAAAATATTTCAATGAATAAAGGATCAGAATGGAGCGGGATCAGAATAGAGATTATCTGACATAAAAATCTCATACATATCAAAATACCTAAACTTGGTGGCGTTTTCAGACTATTACAGGCCATATCAAAGAATTTTCATTAAGACAAATTGTCGATACGTATGTCTGCAGTCTGGCTAAAGTAGCAGCAGTCGTAAATTATTGTCAGTAATTGGATCCAGATACAGAGTGTAAATTAGGTATTAATAGTTTGTAGAACTCAACATACCAGCGGGTTCTTAAATTGAGTTATAATATTTAATATAAAATATCCCAGTTAATATTTTTGATGATATGATATTTTAATGTCACGCTCTCCGATACGGTATCTGGTTTTCTAGAGAAGTGAAGACTGACAAAATGTGTTGAGCCTTGCGTTACTGGTTTCTCTGGACATTCTGGTATGATTTGTTTGAAGAAACAATCAAATTCGCATCCAGTGATATTTTGTTATTCTTCGTATAGCAAAGAGAAATTGTACTATGGTTTGTATAAATAGATTTCGCTCTAAGGTGTGACCGTTTTGAGTGTAGCTTATGTTTTCTAGTGATATAATTTCAAATACTTATACACAACAATCCTTAATTGAAGGTTAATGATGTCGGGACAATTTAGCGATATATTTGAGAGCAGAATTTGTTAGAAATCAATGATATACTGCAAAAGTACGACATATTCAAATTAACCTAAATTAATTGCCTTTGAAAATCATATAGGTATTCAGAACTTTTGAACGGAAGATGATTTTCATTATTTCTCCCCTAAATCCCATAGAAAAGCTTGTTGGCCTTTTAGACATTTGGAAATTAAATAATTTCCAAATGTCTAAAAAATCAAATCTTAATATTAATTTGGTGAAAGTTAGAAACACTAACAAAATGTTTGTAGAAAATACCGATTATCTGGTTAAATCTTGCGTTCTTATTGAAGAAAATTCCTGTTGAATCGCTATAAGAATATCTCTTGTGTTTGAAGGAAGCGTAATTTATAGAATGAACGCACTAAAGCCTAAAATACTACTTGCGTATACTATGCGCTATATATCTCAGATATATTTACTTTCCGTCATATTTCTGTCATTAGAGGTAAGCAAGAAGTTAGTAATTTTAAAACTCACTTCTCAATTAATGTTTAAATGCAAACGTGCAGTATGAATAAAGGAGGCTCTTTTGCAATTCGTAGCGTTAGCACTGCCTGTCATGAAAATCCGAGAACAGTTGTTCCCTCTTTTTGTTGATCTTCCAAGATCTCTCTTTGTCATCGAATTTTATTATATCTAATTATTATTTTTGGCTACCTGGTTACCTCCACTCTTTGATTGTTGAGTTCACTTAACATTTTCTCAAATATTGTATTTTTTTATATGTTCCTATGTATCTTAATTTATACTAAAAATCAAGCGGCAAACTCTATCCTTTCTAGATGCTCCATATCAGGCAATTCTCTCCAGTTTTAATAATTTTCGAACTATTGAATATAAAGTGGCCTACGTATTCTTTTTATATCCGAAAACATTTTACGATGGTGTGTTTACAAATATAAATATCTTTAGATTTCTTCCTCACATCTAAATAATTGTTATCAATATTACCATTTGCGATGAATTCCATGAATTTACGATCATTGAAGTAAATATATTACCAAACTGTGATAAAATGTATTAATGTATTTTGGTAGAAAATGCATTATTTTGAGGGAATAGCGACAATTTTGATGAAGTGTGCTTTGAGATTATCCAGTTCTTTTTATTCTGAGATGAACATAAGCTGGTCTGCTGTGTCTACATCAGACATTTAAAAATAGTAAATTAATTTATTTTCAAATGCACCTACCGAATTTGACGTTGTGTTTGTACATAGTTTGTTCAAACTCCAAGCATTTATACTTACGTTATTACATTATTAATATAAGAATGAATAAAATATTAGTATTATCAAAAAAGAAGGTAGATCATGTTTGGACCAGTTTTCTGTTATAAAACAACAAGAAATGTTATATTATTTCTGAGAAGGTAAATGCCAATACAGTCATAAGAACGATTCCTGATATTGCTGCAATTGGCAATCATTTCCGGAAGACAAATGTAAATAAATTAATTGAAGCGCTCATGATAATAATGACAGATTCCAACCAACCTCGCACTTTAAAGTTAGAAATAAGACGGTAAAATCTTCCATTTATTGATCAAGTGCAGAAATATCAAATGGATTGGGATATGTCAAAATCCTCAAATTTCACCTTCAAACATGTGTACGGAATATAAGTGAACATGAACGAAAACAAACATTTTTCTCAAAATGATCTTTGGTTGGAATCTGCCATTATTGCTCTGAGCGCCTCAATTTGTTTTAGTGCGGAAGATACTTAAATACTAGCGAGTCCCAAACTCTGATTCGCGTATGCAAAGTGAAATTAAAATGGCAACGCGAAGACTATATTTCTTCCAGTTTTGTACACAATATATTAATATCAAAATGGATTGATTTTTTTATATCCCCCTTCACTTAAGATAAATAATGTGTAATAATTGATGAAATTTTGATATGAAATAAGTGAAATTCTAATATTGCAGAGGTATTTTTTTTCTGTAAGAAAATTCCAATCTAAGATCCTTTCTTCTTGGTAGTATTACTGTAAATGGGATCCTGTCAAAAACTGATGTAGCGATTCAGCATATTGTTTTAATTTTTTCTTCAAAAAGAGGCGCCCTCAATGCCATCGCGCTGTACTGTGGAAGTGAGAAATGCTTTAAATTTACAAATCAGTAACAAAATTATGTATTAATTAAAGTTTGTCTCAAAGAGAAAGTCAGCTATCGCCAATTCACGGATTTTCATTATTAAAATTTGATAAGGAAGCTAATGGCAAATCACTAAATTACCCACTACAGAACAGAAAAAACATCTAATTATATTATCATTTAAAGTTGCATAATATTAAACTCATTGCAATACCGAAGAGCAGTATAATAATTAACATTAATGGATTCCTAACACTGAATGCAGTGTCGTCTGATGTCTGGCAGCATATGTGTGTGTGTATAATATTTTCAATATATAATATCCCAACGAAATAATAACTTGGAATTTTCTAGAATATTTCTGGATTGGTTACCGTGAAGGTCTCAAAAAAATATTTTTATCGAATTAATTTCAGTTTTTTAACTTTTCGTGGAAGTTTTTTATTGTTATTATTTATTATTGCATTGTTTATACTATTTTTGTACTCAGATTTCAATGTTCTAATGGCACACTAACAAAAAAGCAAAACCTGACAAGCACTTCGCTCAGACCTCAGCGAAACAAACTTAAGCTCAAAACGTAAATTACATTAAGCGTAAACTCTTTCAAAGGCTATTTAGAATCAAACAAAATATACATTTTCTAAGATCTTAATCTTTCTGATAAATTCTGAGAAATTCATAGTTTAGTTCTTTTACTTCATTTTTCACTTCATACTAACCTAGTGAAAGGGAAAATATTGTAGTGTTGTGGCAGGAATCGGTAATTTTTTGACACAAAGACTCGTGTTATGGGACCCAAGTAACGAAAAAGTGGATAAATATAATTCCATTATATATTTAATTACTTTCGCTAACGTGTTGTGTAGTCAGAATCCGTGTTTTGTGGGTCCTTGATACCGAAAAATAGATTGACGCAAAACGTTTGTCTTCAGATTGTAGTCAACACTAGCGCCTAAACCGTTCAGACGATTTTCTTCGAAACGTATTCTCCTGTCGATCTGAACGAACTCAAGGCCCCCGAGTTTGAAACGGACTTTTCGTTTTTGAGTTTCTTTTACATGAAGTCACAACATTTTCGAAATTTTCTCAAAAATTACTCCAAACTTAATTAAACTTCGTTCTCAACGTACGCGACTCTTAAAAATTGAGCAGGTCTTATTTTCGTTGGAATCCGAATTTTCGAAAATTGTAAAATTTAGAAATAATGCGAGAAATTATGTCCTCGTGGAGAAAAGCACGAGTTACTAATAATATAAATTGAAAGTATTGGAAAATCCCAAAAAGAAGTAATGTAAAGCCTTTGGGGCGATCAGCATAATGACAGAGTGGATAGTTCCCATACAACTAACACTCTCTACGTCTACATTTTATGAATGAGAAAAGACATGTCAAATGGAAGAAATAAATTGTGTACAAAGGTTCAACTAGCTTTCAACCAAAATAAGTAGCCAAAGAACACAGCTGGAAAATACAATTATATCACACATAACATTGATAATCCTGCCTTCGTCTTTCTTAAAGGTTTACAGAAACAACTGTCGTCAAAAAGAGAAAACTGAAATTAAAATATTTTTAATATTTATAGAGGGCATACTTCTGCATTAATATTTTCCTTCGTTAATTTCTAATATTTTACATGCCCATTCTTGTCACAATAGAAAACTAAATCGTACATCATGATGCAGCTTCTCCATACATCTTTTGAGGTCACAGTAAAGAAATAATTTGCCACAGTTCCAAATTGTGTTTCTTCGTATATTTGTTAACATTTCAAAACGGATAATTTCACAACTTCAAAGTATTTTACATTTTCACTTTTAATATAAGAAAACTTCAAAGACCGGTACTTTGAACTCATCATTTGTGTATTAAGTTGATTTTTCTCACGATACGTAGGAGGGTTAAGTCAGTACCCTTTGTCCACATTTCACAGTTATGCAGTGTTGTCAATGTCAACTCATGCCAAAAAATTTAAACAATATATCAAATGTTTCATGTATTACTTGTTTCTAGTGTTCAGAAACTTTTCTCGTATACATCTAACCTGTGGCAATTTCTATTGTGGAAATATGTATTTTTCATATAACAGCTTTGGCAAATCTTGTAATTTGACATTTTCTACAAGTAAGTAACAAATAAAAAAATTGACAACCTAAAATGTATACTACTTTCGTTGATGAGGGACGACCGAGAGGGCAAAATTCCAACAACCCGCGCGTTGCCGCACACGATGAGGTGGCGTGGCATATGTAGTGCAGAGCGTCCAATAATTAATTTATTCTCGTTTTGTGTTTCGCGAAAGAGGGCCTATCAGCAGATCTCGGGCGACCACCACGTAGTCCCTGCAATTTTCACGAGGCACCGGCGACGCCAGCGACGCCAGCCACGCCGCCGCGGCGCGCCAGGAGCTCGTCGGCCCGGGCCGGCGCCTGTGTCCGCGTCCGCCCCCGCGTCCGTTCTCGTGCTCGCCCGCCCGCCCCGGCGCACGGCAGCCCGGCGCCACACGCGGCTCCCCCGCTCTGTTGCGGAGGGTGCATCTGTTTCGACACTCGCCGGACCCGAATGCCCAGGCGCTGCGGCAGCTGTAACCGCTTGTAGCTTGGCACTTTTCATGAAGACACCGCCACGCCTCTGCCTGCCCTCTCCAACACGCCCAGGTCGCAGCTCTTCACACGACGTCGATGGCTTTGTGGCTCCGCGTTGCGTCGCGTCAGGCAGCCGGGAAGAAATGTCCCAGCCGTCTTTCTTTATCTGGACGATTTTCTCTAGTCTTGATAAAGTTCTAAATAATAATATTTATGGTAATATTGGATAAGACAGGAGATAAAATGTATTTTTTTTCTTTAAAATAGTACGTGTTTTCTATTGTCTAACTCTCACCGTTTCCATCTGTTGTCTCCGAGTTCGCAGGTTCAAACCGGATCGTCACTGCGAACTTTTAAGGATGAAGAACTCTATTGTGTTCTTTCTTCAGGCGACATGAATTTTGTAGATATTGGAAAAGTGTTCCTTCTGTGGTACGAAAGGTATTAAATAATATTTTCGAAAGAAAATAACTCTTAGGTGTGCATATGTTGTATTTGAGAAAAATATATTGTTAAGTGTAAATATTTTTATTTTTAAGATCTTTTCGATTGCTCATCAGAACTAATCTTGCAGCGTCTGGACAGAAAACGGAAGTTCTGTCCAGCTTCTCGAAAAGATCTTAAGTGATCGAAAAGATCTTAAGAAAAAAATTGATATTATTCGACATCTTTTTCTCAAATTATTAGACGGTATCAACATCAGAAATATTATTAATGTGCATATGTTTTGAAGCACATGTCTGTTTATATTTTCCTTTATTGCCAATCGTCGAGTTGTACTATATAATTCAACTTATTAGCCCACGGAGCATTCGATGAAAATAAACATAAAAAAGAAAGACATTAGTGGCCAAGTTGGTGAAATACAGAATTTCGAATCTTCTCTAAAGAGATTGCAAAATATTCCCAAATCATAACACCAAATAGAATCGCACCATGTGTGCATTTTATAAATAAACTACTTCTCCAAAATAGTCATGGGGTGTGTAAGTAGACACCCGTAACATTACGTACAATTCTCTTTGCTTTTCGCTTTTCGTCTTCCATATCCCAATTCAAATGTTTAAAATTTGAAAGACAGAGCTTATAATTTATTTGCTTCTTTGAACTGAACGGGAGTTGGTATTACCTGAAAAAATCGACCACGTTGTTTGAAAATCTTGCTAATATCTTCGACGTGTACAAAGAATTATGTTTGTTATTTCAAAATATTAATCTTAATACGTAATAAATATTTTAATTTTCTATTATTTTTCACGAAAGTCACCGATTGTTAAAATACCGATATTAACTGTAATGGAATTAAGATATATTTTTATGCTCAATATTCACTGTTTTTTCTATCGTTGAACAACGTTCACAAAAACCTATAGTTAGATAAAAAGTTAAATTTTGCATTTAGCAAAGTGTATATCATGGAATTCAATGTTTTATGATGTCATAAAGATAAAAATATGTGCCACAAGAGGTGCTAATGATCCATGACTCAATTTGTACATTTCATCAGCACTGACTTAGGAAATTTACCTCACTGATTAGAAAAATATCCTTCATTGTGGTAGTCTCTATTGTATTTATTTTTGCAGCAAATTATTTTTTCTTTGATTCCATGTCATTTCATCTTTTTTATGGTCTCAACATCTTTCTTAACATGTTAAAGAAAATTAAATTCGCTTGTAGAACATGAAATTAACTGTAGGATAAGGTTGCATTGCGTGTTACAGATACAGTAGAGTAAGATGCTATTTCACATATGACTAAACAGGGATCTTAACTAGACATCATCACTCTCAAAATATGCAAATAGAATACAGCCCATCAAAATAGTGGTACCTACAAGCTGCGCACGTGCAGTACATGTTAGAATCATTAACCAACTTAAAAGACTGCTAAAAACTATTAGAATATTGCGGCACACAACACATGGTATCTTAATAAGTATGCATTTATTGATACTAATATCTCCAATCAAGAATTTTACAAAACAGAAAATATAGGCACCAGGTGCGTCGGAGTGGGTAAGCTACGTCATAATTAAAATTGTGTGGAGTGCGAGGTGCTAATATTAGTCCTAGCAGGTTTTCATCACTCGCCTATGGTTTGCTTAATTGGACCGCAGGCAAATGCCACCAAAACAATGGGCCCTAGACCACGTGCGTCCCTTCCTTCTCTATCTTGTCCCTAGTCCCATCCTTACAGTCAAGCGATTGACTGATCAGTTCCGTTTCTACAAAACCGTTCAGTTTCCCCAAAAGACCCAACGCAACGCAATTGTTTATCAAAACAATTTTGGGAAACGTCAGAGATGAGGAATATCGTAAAGATGTAGGACCCCAGCTAGGATAAAAAGAAAGCCAGCATAAGATGTTTATTTATTTATTTATTTATTTGTTTATTTATTTATTTATTTATTTATTTATTTATTTATTTATTTATTTATTTATTTATTTATTTATTTATTTTTAATTTTTTTATTTATTTTTATTTATTTATATTTTTATTTATTTATTTATTTATTTATTTATTTATTTATTTATTTATTTATTTATTTATTTATTTATTTATTTTACGTCAAAAAACAGTTAAAACTGCGTATGACGTGCTATAGGGAAAAGTGAATTGTGTGCACATTTTCAAAATTCTGTGATCCCTACACTAAGTATATACTACTTAAATTTTTGAAAAAAAATTCCCATGTAATGAAATCTATTTTCAAGGATAAATAAGCAATAAATTTTGGCTCTTATCCATGTTGTCCTTCGGAATAATACTTCCTGCCGCGACAACATGGAAACGATAATTTGAATAATTGTATTTCCCACTGAATTCTAGAAGACGTACACAGAAAATGAAGTTACATTTATGTCCAGAAGCAAAACAAGGGCCATCTCAGCATTTGCTCAATGGATCAGGGAAACTGGACGAAAAACCTGATCGAGATGGGGGTCATTGACCCGGAAGCTGTGTTACAATAGTTGTTACAGGTTGTTTATACTCATTTATACAGTCCAAATGGTAAATAAAGCATTATGTATCATTGTTAAAATTAATGTTACTTTTCTTGTGATGCTCAGTATAGTCTCTAATTGTATAGAAACCGTTATGCAGCAGAAACGATTTCACTTGGGATTTAAACTTTTCTATCGAATTTAATCGTTTAATGTCATCTGACAAAGTGTTGTAAAATAATGTACTACATGTATTGTATGTGAATTTCTTGTAATGAGCTGTTAATACTGTCACCTGATGAATATGATTTCTACGTCGAGTGTTATAGTAATAGACATAGACATTTTCTGAAAATATATTCCCGCCCTTAAGCAAGTCATTTTTGACAAAAACCACTGATTCGTAAATAAACAGACACAGTAATGGTAAAATTCCTAGAGTAATGAAGAGAGGCTTACATGAATCACGTGGGTGGGATTTGGTTATTATTCGTACAATTCGTTTTTGTAATCTAAAAGTCTGGGAATGTGTCTGGGAAAGTCTGGGAATGTGGAAGATGTATCGATTATATCTATGAAAGAAAGAAAAATACGTAAATCCATTGCTACTTATCTGTGAGAATCTTCTATTAAGAATCAGATAATTCGGATTTCTTCTTCTATAATTTGTGGCCCCTTGAAATGAAGATATTCCAGTATTTTGCGAATTGAATGTCACAAGGTTAAGTAACAAATCAAACTTTTTCCATTCTTTGAACCTTGTTAAGTTAGAAGAAATAAAATTAAATCTATTTTCAAAAAACAATAGTCTGTCATTATATTATATTATGAAAACTGGAAACTATTCAGTGACTGGAGGACAAAGTGGAAAATATTAAATGAATGTGGTTCGTTGAAAATTATATTTGTTATATAGGTTATTTATAATGTTAACAAACATTAAAAAACACTTTAAAATTTAAATTCCTTTTCTTAACCTACATATTAAAATAACAATGAAATGAAAAATGGATGGAACATGTATTGAATAAAAGAAGAACTATTATCTGAAAGCAAGTACTGAAATGTCAGTATTTATTACCTACAATTCTTTCACAAGATCAGAAAGATTATGTTTTGATGAACATTTCAAATTATTCTTCTGATTAGTTTGGAATAATATTAGTATTAAATTAGACTTCGAGATCTGTACATTCATATGATTTCTTAAAATATGTCAAAAGGAGCTAATAAATTGAACATAAAGTCCCTTCTTCAATTTTTCTCGAAAATATTCTAATTCAGAAAACACGGATATGTCAGTTCGAACTGTGTTATCACTCTTCTCTAAAAATATCTATAAAGTTTTTGCTTTAAAAAAGTCTCCAAATTTTTGGATTATTTTTTTCCTCCTGAAGCAACGAACGCTTAAAAATGACGCACAATCAATTTTTGTTGAATACACTGATTTGTAGAAAACTGCAGAAGTTGCCGATAATGTGAGAGAGTACGAAGTGCTGTTATAGTACCACCGGTATAATTTACATTTTTTACTTTCGATCAACTTTATTTACTTTTTGTACAAGCATCTTAGTTTAATTAGTTTATTCCCTAACATTTTCTCCTTTTTGGACTGACTTTCTTCTTGCTCCCATCACGAAAATTTAATTATGTTATCGTCAATTTTGTCCATCAACTCCAGCGTCAAGTTACAAAATTCACACTTGTCTCCTTACATCGCCACAGGTAAGCAGGTGTCTGTGTAATCTGTAGTGTGTAGGATTTGCTACGAAGACTTCTTTCGATAACACTGATAGCTTGATAAGAGTTTTGACATCAAAAGCTAACGACTAACTCGAAGGCTCCAACTTACGTAGGATTTACTTGAAAGCTCTTTTCACTTGTTCATACGAAAGCCGTGGTAGCTCAGTGCTTTTCCTCTTTTAGTAGCATCCATCTTTTATTCGAATCGGAAATGGGCATTCACATCGAATTTTCTTCGGAAAGCACACTGCGGAACTACTTTCCGGGAACTCGATTACGCCTCAACGCCCGAGAGGTGTTGCCAGTTCGAACTCCACGGGCGCTGAGGGGCACTACCACCGTCACGCGTCATCCAACGCTACGACCCGATTGGGCGTTGACGTGTGCGCGATGATCCCACTACGTAATGCCGAACCACGAAGAAAACATCAAGATCTTTTTTAAATGGATGGAGCACCCATTCCTCTAGGACGCAAGTGGACCGGGTATTACAGCTTCTAAATTTATACATATTTACACCCATCTCGATCAGGTTCCCTGATTCCTTGAGCAAATGCTGATATGATCCCTTGTTTTGCTTCTGGACATAAATGTAACTTCATTATTTGTGCACGTCTTCTAGACTTTAGTGGGAAATCTAGTTATTCAAATTATCGTTCTCCATGTTGTCGCGAAAGGAAGTATTATTCCTTAACGAAAGATAAGAGCCCAAATTTACTGCTGATTTACCCTTGAAAATATATTTTATTACATCAGAGCGAATACTTTTGTTAACAATCCTTGCAAACAACGCTCATTTTTTCTGTATTCAAAATTCAATTAGTATATGGCTTAGGAATGGTATCACAGAATTTTGAAAACGTGCACAGAATTCACTTCTCCCCATAGCAAGTCACCCACAGTTTTTAACTGTTTTGACGTAAAATTAATAAATAAATATATGTTCTGTTTTAAGAAATCAATATTAAGGCACATTCTTAATCGAAAACACGACGTCGATATTATATTAAAGTGAAATCAAGTCTGCTATAGTGTCTGTCATGAATTTTGCAAGTCTGAAAATCTTGGGAATGTTTGCCGTCAAGGGTAGATCTATGCCGTCTCACTTCTATTGTCAGTTTCGTTGAATTCTAAGATGTCTCAGTTTACACAATCTCCGAACTACGGTATGGCAAGGCATATTTTCTGACAAATACATCCAAATCTGTATCAGAACTTTGCACTTGAACTTGACAGATACATCCAAATCTGTATCATCGGTTACTTTATAACGTCCAACTCATCTGAGAAGAGATTGCGTATAAGCATGTCGAAAAGATGACGAAATCTTTGTTTTTCCCATTCCAATCTGTTGTCTTCCCCATTGTATCAGGCGTAGTAATTTTCTTCACTACCTAAAAATAAATAATAAAATAGTTGGAAAATAACTCACGTCTGGAGAAGTATGAAACGAGTTCCATTCCACTTGCCTCTTATATGTTATCCTAAGACTACTGTCAACTTATTATAACGAATTCAGGTTGCTTTCAGGCACGCCTTCCAACGTATTGTAGACGACATGCGATCATAACTGGAGATGCTGCCTTCTCTTCATGCCAATAAATAGATTCGTCATCTTCCGTTCGTGAACTTGCCCCGTTTTCCTATACTACTTTCTAATTTAAGTCTTTGAGGGACCCAATTTTTAATTTACCTTGAAACTGGTTTGGCAGGCTCTTAAAGTTTTTTGTGGCATCGTTTTATTGTATAGAATCTTGTAGAAAACTTTGTATCTGTTACTTGTAGTCCTATTCCACAGTTGAATGATTCATCTTATAATTTATTGGGTATATTGGCTCTTAACATGCTGCTGGTAATGTATTTTTTTCCATGTCAGTTTCATCCGGGGTAATAAATATTGGAAGTGGTATAGCACTTTTAAGTTCATTTCCTTCCCGTACATTTTGTCTTACAGGAACAGACAGAACGTCATGCCGCAGAAAAAGCAATATGTTTAGGAAAAACAATCCCAACATTAAACTCTAAAAGTTGAGGAGCTATAAAGTGGCATTATCACCACTGTACTACATCCTCTCAGCCCCGTAATGTGACTGGGCGAGAAGACAGTTACTGAAATTCTTTGAAATGGAAGCCGAAGGATATTACCGTGGTGACTCGAAAGAGAGAAAAGGAAAGCGATTCTGAATAAGGACTATGTCAATTTAGTAATTTGTAATATTCACGAGATATGCACAAAGAGTAAGATAACTCGAAAAATATAATCGTAAAGAAGTGTTGATTTTGCATTCATCACGAAGAAACTAAAGAAAACGGAATCATACATACATACGATCTTAAAGTATTTTCTGTGACGTATAGAGATATGGAACAAAACAGAAAATCACAAGCAGGTGGTGCCATTTTGATTAATAGAGTGTGGAAAGCGGGAGCTATAACTAAACTATAACTAGATGAACGAAATAATATTTACTGTACAATGAATTGTTAGAAATTACATATCTTGTACAGCAGTATGTGCATCAAAGGAATGGATTAAAGAAGTGAAAAGTTTGGCAAGACACTGCAAAACACTTGTGATTAAACTAACGGGAATGAGTTAGTATAATCATCATAGTAATATTAGTTAGTATATACTAACGGTGGAGTTTACAATGCAAATATTGCTGAACGGTAAGTTGGAGAATTACAATAAATGAAAAGGCGCCTTGTAAGAGATTTTACCACTTTGAAAAAAATTAGAGTTTTTAATAATTTTTGTAATCACAAGAAGATTTACGTTTATACGTAAAAATAACTCCCGTCTAAGGATGCATGAGAATACAGGGGCTATAAAATGAAAATTCAGACCACATTTTTGTAATGCAATTGTATTAAAATACAGCCATTGAAAGACTTATAAGCATTGAAAATCGAATCATAGGAAACTATATAAAGCATAGATATATTACTAATTTTGAAGGCGCACAGAAATTGACTGCAAACTATGCATCCACCGGCCTTTTAGAGATGTCTATGGTTTACATAGGTACCAACGAAGTCGGAGAGTGAAACAATGAAAGTTTCGATTTTGACTGGAAAATGCAAATATTTGATTGCGTTACTCCATTTGTTCTCATACTGTACGTACCGCTTGAATTCCCGTACTCAGTGTATCACTGCTTACGAAACAGCCGACGTCACGTGACAGCAAGGCACCAAAGAGGAGACCGACCGCCATTAAATATTTGCTACTAACATGTTGCAATATGCTGCAGAAAAATATTTTGATATTCTTGGTATGTAAGAAACTGTTGTATGGTGTATTTTGAGAATATTTTATTGGTTTTTCTTTAGCAGAGTGTGTGCTATTTTTTTGGAAAACCATTTGGTGAGGCTTCGTTTGGCAGTAATTTTGCTACTGTAGGCAACTAGCACCTATCAAAACAAGGTCCCGTGAGAAATTGTTCCAAGGATAGATGAATATGCAAATACAATGAGGCCAAAGGGTAAAGATATTGAATTAAAATATAAATTATTAAATGATACGCAATGCAAAAATACGTGTATTAGGTAAGAAGAAGCATACAAAAATGGCAACATGGACTACCACATTACGGAAGAGATTGAAAAGGAAGTTCAAGGGGTTTTTTTATGTACAAAATATCAGTCGCCATCACATCAATTCAATCGACTACAAAAGGGAATTCGCTGTAGTGAAACGACTTGTTAGTAGAAAACTACTCAACTGTAGGTGAAACAACTACAGACAAAAATATAATAGAAAGACAAAAATTAGAAAGTGGTATATAGAATATATTGAAGACGAATATTCAGGTAAAAGATTATAATACATTTAAACAACAAAAAAACGTACTTGGTATTAATGTAATAAAAACGTAAGTTTGATTGAAATATTACAAAATCTTCTTAGCAATAAAAATATAAGAACTAACCCAAATATACTTAGATTCAAATTCCATTGAATAAAAATAATTGGTTCTTTCCGTCAAAAACATAAAGAATCGGAAAGCTACAAGTAGTGATACGATAAATAGCAAATTTTCCAAACGTTCAACAAAATCTTTTAAAATACAATTCTTAAAATTCTATTAGAATATTTAGTCTTTCAAAGAAATATCATAAATTGCGAACTTTATCATAACAACCAACGTTTAAAAAGTAATAGAACAAACCCTGAAATTCATGCAGATCAGAATCATTCAGAGCTCAGATTCCCGAATCTTGAACGGATGCTAGGATGACAAAGAGCAAACAGACTTGGAAATTTGCATGAAGGTGCAAACAGAAGAGAAAAATTAGAGAAAACTACACTGACAACATATTTATCACTGTAACAAATTAGAAAACAGAGAGATTCAAGAGAACATACGACTTTTTTCATTGTTTTATGTCAGATTATTTGTTAAATTAAACAGACTAATCTTGTGAGAAATTCCAAGAGAAAGGAGTATATTATTACATTGTTTTAGAAATAACAAATATGCTAACAAATTTAAAAATTCACATTTTTTGGGTTAAAATCATAAAAAATGGTATTAGAAAAGACTAGAAATTAACCAGTATTAAAAATATTCAAACAAAAATGTAAGACTACAGAAAATTGAACTGAACAATTATACGTTTGATTTTGATACCGTGATTACGATGCTACTGTTCGCACATGGCCAAGTCGTAATTTTAAATAGTGAATATAAACTCCGCAGAATAACTCATAAATCGAACTATTCAAGTTTCATAATGTTGTAACCTAATAATCTGCACAAAAATATCGAGTGGAAAACTCACTGTGAGACTAATAATCGAAATAGCAAAAATTAGGATCAAAAAGTGAAGATCTAAGAATTCAAACATTTAAATGTTTCACATAAACGGAATGTCAATATAGTATGATGAGATAATCATCTAAGGTTTGGAACCGACAATGAACCCCCGTTCCATCTAGACTCTTTTTTAATTTTGGAAAGATAGTTAATCTTCAAATTGGTTCCCCCGTACTATCCGCCTGGGGCTCATTAAAATGCTAAATAAATGTTTTATTATTTAAAGAGTGTGTTTTGAATAGTTTATTTGCATAATGTATATCCTGAGAGGTAGAGAAAATTGTCCAGAAAAAGAACTGACATTAAAATACATTTACATCAATGAAAATATTTTTTGACAAATGAATCGAAACAGGTGTAGGTACTACATCTCTACAAGGTGACGTACATTCTCCTTCCAATTTCCGCGGTTAGAAGCCGTTTGTTAGGAGAAGAATTGGAAGAAGGTACACGACGGAATTACACGACGGAAACAGATGTGGTTGCTCTAGGTAAAATCATGCCTAATGCACAAAAGTGATAACGAGAATGAAGTTGGGTAGTTATTTTCCATAGCTGTTTACGAATATTATCAAACCGTGAGAACATTCTTTTTGTATCTCTGTAAAGGTATCCTAAATCACTCTAAACGCGTGTATAGTGGTTGATATTCATGTCCGTATAACACTGTATTCCAGTCTCTCTTGGGAATCTTTTTCTGATCCAAATCCATTGTAATGCGACTCTTTCTTCTTGCCTTGATACTCTATCAGATGAACATTGCCTTTTTTAAGAAACCATGTTTCAGTGTTCGTTTCTTCATGTTTTTATTATTGCCTTAATATTAAGTTTCTTCATTAGTTTGGTACAATTTTTTCTTTAAATCTTTTTTAGGAAATCAACTTTTCAGTGTGAGTTATCATTAATCATTCTCCTGTTATTATACTATTAATATTAATATTTTTTCCTTTAAACTTCCTTCTTCTTTTGCATAATATTTTGTAATTTTCAATACAACATTCTAGGTAATCTGTTTTTGGTATTTTATTGTAAAATCTGGGAAACACGTAAATAAGAAATTTTTATAACAAAGGTGATAAGAATCCTTTTCTTGTTTGTATTCTTGCATAATTTGTAAAATTTCAGTTTCTGGAACATTTTGTGTATTTTTGAATGAATATTATAGCTTTTAGTTCTGAAAATACATAAAAGATCCTCTATTTCACTCCTTTCTAGCCTTAAAATCGATTTTTTTAGCATTAACACAGGTTCTGTTACATAGTTTTCTAGAAATGCGTCTAGATAAACTAGTAAACTTACAGACCAACTTCAACTAGAAAAGGTTTACACTTGCTTTGAAATACATAAATTCTCTTACGACAATCGTAATTCTAAAATATAATTTCTTTGATTTAGCGTAGTGTCTAGTGAATAGTCGAAAGCATTCACAGATCTTGAAGTCCTATGCATTTCCAGGCGCATGTAGATGTACTTATTTCCGTTTTCTTGTTTTATATAACGTCCCAATAAAAAGCGGTAATAGAAATACTGACATATGGTTTTTCAAAAATATTTGTCATGAATATGTATAAAGTAAATTCTTTCACTATAAAGTACTTAAATGTAGATTATTGCCACCGATGACTTAGGTGACTAGAACTCTACAAACGCAGTATCTGCTGTGATTTCAATTGAAAATCCCGCCATGGTTATGGATATTTGTCCTATGCGTTTACAGAATGTCAGAATATGTATTGGGTGCATGTCTGTATCTTGTGTTAGGGAGGTGTGTGTACTCTCGAAAAAGTATGTGGATGAATCTCTCTAGATTATGTTTGCAAGAATACTATGCTGATATGTTGAAAAACCCTCAAAAGAAAGAGAAGAAATACCTTTTCTTTTGTAAAAGAGTTGCTTCATTCAAAGCAGCATTCAATGATTAAACTCATTATATGACATTTATTTGAATCTACAATTTTTTTGTATTTGAATGTAAGCTTAATTTGTTTATTATGAATGCAGTAATTATTCCATTTATTGTTACTGAAAATTGTGCGTCTTATATTTCAGTATTTTGGAACTGCTAAATGAAAAATTGCCATCTTCAGAAAGAAACGTGAATTCTTGGTATTTCCATTCTTGGTATTATTTGGAATTTTACACAGAATTTACGGTGAATTTTTAATGAAACATATTGATCGTAGTAAAAGTAGATAAAATTTAGGATTAAGGTTTTGCTAGAGTCAAGTGGGAGTCGATGCACATACAAGTCTTTTCAAAAGTATTCTTTGAGCTTTGAAGTATCGATCGGCTACAGTTACTTGGGCATCAACTTCTTAAGACAGCTCATTTCATATACAAAGGTTTCCAAAAAGTTTTTATTTTTCACTTTGTTTACGCCCTGAAAGATTTAAAACACTAAATAGAAAATAATTATGAACGTATTTTATAACTTTGAAGACGGTAATTTCAGCATCTACAATCGTTTGAAAACTCTCCCAAAACTGTCATGTGTGTGGAAGGTCCCAAATATCGCATTCAAGTTGCGTTTTCTGGCCTCACGTCTTATTGCTCATGACCGATAATTATTCCAGCTTTTGTCTCTCTGTAAAAATTCGGAATCGCCCGACAAAGGGCCGACATAGATAAATAAGTATGCTCTATCTCAAGGTAAATCGCAGAATATTGAGTGTCTTCCTTATCTTTAACAGAGTATAGTTGATGTTTGTAGAAGACGTTGAAGGACTGTACGTGTCATACGTATATGTATGCTCATTTGTGTATTTTGTTATTTACATGTAATTAGATATTCTAACCAACGATTGATTTGTTTTGAACTCTTTCTCTAACCTAATGCAGATTTTTAAGTTTTTTCACAATGCACACATTGAACATAATTCATACATTAATATTTATTGTAACTTTCCATTTGTATATTTTAAAACTTCTTGCACGGCCCTCTTTGGATTAATTAGTTGCCCTGACTTTTGCAATATTCTAAGAAAATGTCCTTTAGAATATTTGCGCTTCTTGTGAATTTGCCATTTGAGGCATTCAACTCTGCTTTCTCCTTCAATAATTATTCAGTCACACTAGTCAGAAATGTCGGCAGATGTAAAAAATGGTTCGTAAAAATCTGACAGAAAATAAAAAACAATTCTTCAACCCAGTAGTATTAGTCATGTAAATGTATTACTATTAATATCAAGAACGTTTTCGACAAAGTAAGAATACACACTTTTTTGAGGCACTTAGTATTATGCATGCTGACATGCAGGAGTGTCCAGAAGTAGGGCACAACTGGAGTAACTTGCCCTAGGGCTTATTTGGGGCTCCGATTTTTACACTTCAAAACAATAAATGTATTCACACCTAATTCAAATACACTTTCTTTTTTTTAGGATATAGCGTGTTTTATATAAAGAAAATTTATTTAAAACAAAGGGACATTTCTTATAATCACTTTTAAAAATTCAAATTTCATTGTTCACAATGTCCCCTTTTTTAAATGATTTTTTATCGTGTTCTTGGTCGTCCCATTCTTCCCCTTCAGATCATCTGTCCCTTATACCTTTCACCAGACCATCTCTGGCAACGGAATCATTCCATTTTTCTTCTTCTTCTTAACCGAATCTTATGATTTTTCATAACACGCATCTCCAATACTTTCATCATTTGACATATTTCTTGAAGTCTGCTCTCGTTTCGACTGCATATGACTGTAAGATTAATTTCTGTCTTCTTTATCATGATCTTAGCTTATTTCCTCAGATTCTGACCATATAATTTTGACTGGTTGAGACAACCTGATTTTCTATTTTCTTCTATACTTTGGGTTTTTTTTTTTTTTTTTTTTTTTTTTTGCTTCCCTTAGGCATCTATCATCTGGTTGTTTCTGCGCCTAGGAATTTTACTTCAGTCACTTGTTTTATTGAGTATTTTTTGTAGCCACTTTGCTTCTTAATGACTATTTCTAAATTGTTATGCACTTACTTTTTACTTTCTCCCTTCGGAGTAGAGAAAACGTTATGCAATGCGGCGCGAAAAAGAGCAAATTTTCGACAGAAAAACTCTTACTATAAGGTCGTGACAAAAAAAAAAGTGGGTAAATCCAGCTGCTAAATTTAGAAAAATGTTTTCTAACACGTGGTGTACCCATAATCCATGTTTTGTGGGTTCTTGATACCAAAAATTTGAATGACGACAAAACGTCTGTCCGTCTATCCCTCTGTGAACAACGCTAGCGGCTAAACCGTTCAGCCGATTTTCTCCAAAACTGTTATTCCGCAATCGATCTAGCTGATGTCGCTACCTCTTGAACGTGAAACCCATATTTCAATTTAGGGGGTTCTTTACATAGAACTCCTTGGACCTCTTCCAAATTTTCAAAAAAAATGCCTCGTCGTTTTATATTACTTTTTTTGTTGGATAATGTGAAGGATGTTTAAGACATTGAGTGCAGGTCTCCTGTTCACTGAAAATCCTAATTTTTTTTAAAATTGCAAAAGTCAAATATTTTAAATATATTTTGCTTTGTTTTATTTATATAATTGTAGCAGTTTGCAAGTTATACCTTTATAATTTTGCTTAGAGGATTTGCATACACCCCGCGATATTTTATGTAAGTTATCAATGTTATGACAATGCAGGCGCAGGTGCTTTATCTCTTCTCAATTTCCACTCCAAACATCCAATGGAACTTAAGAAATTCATTGTTTACAACCGAGTGAACAGAGGTATCGTGCTTCAGTAGCATTTTTCTCGTGCATAATTTACTCAACTTCTCAATTATAGTATCTATAATGTCATTCTAAAGCATATTAACCAAATACTTGCTTTAAAACACTATATATTGCTTTTTCTGAAAATGTTATTGTTAATATTTTAATATTGTATTTGAATATTGTAATTATAACTGAACATGTAATTTCACACTCTTTGGCACACTAACTAACAATTTAAAGAACTTCTTGAAAAAGTTTAAAATCTGTACATATTATGTTTAATTTGACTAGCAAATTTACCTTTTTTTCTTTCCTTCCTTTTAAAAAAAGTGAAGGATGCAAACAAACTACAAAACGAAGTCTACAAGCTCTTTTCCAAAGAACCTAGTTGCTACAAATGCACCACAAAAAATCTTAGGAAGCAGAACAAAAGGACATGAAAACTACCATAAAATAATGTTTTAAGGAAATGTTATTTGTGCATTTTGTTCTCATTTCATAATATCGCCCTACTAAAATTGCATTACAGGGATACTTATCATTTTGTAGTTAAATCACATGTGTACTTTTGGAAACTTCCCTGAACAATTTACTAGTTTTTATGTTATAGTACGTCTAGTAATTTTTCGTGGGTGTGGAGTTTTAACCAAGTCATCACCCTCCAATAATAAATGGGCTGGATTTGTATCTTCATTTTTATCCTCTGTTACATATGATCTGGTTCTAAATCGTACCTAACGCTGTATATTATATTATTTCTGTGAATTTTATGTTTCCGATGACCATTCCTTTCAATTTAGTTTCTTAAATTTAAAGATTTAATATTTTCTTTGTCGTTATATTGGTTAAAAAATAATATTTTTTAATAAATATCTGTTTCTTATGTCTTCGTCTTTCTTTTAATAGACATTATTTTGATAATAATTGTAACATTATTGTGTTATTATTATCAATAATATATTAATAATAATAATAATAATAATAATAATAATAATAATAATAATAATAATAATAATAATAATAATATATTATTGTCAAATATTTCCGGACCGCTTCTTAATTGCAAGTGCAGATTTGTTTCATTCTAAAAAAATTTAGCTTTGGATAAAAACTGGAATTTTCGGAAGCCTTTCACAAATAGTTGTACGTTTTTGTCATGAAAAAAGTAACCATATTTACTTGTACTCACCATTAATTACAACCGATGTTTTATCACCACTTTCTCAGCATATGCTTATTTCAATTATTGTTTCTGCAACAAAAATATTTAACATTTTATCATATAACATAACCCTTTTAATATATTTAAATACATAAATATGGTTTAATGCACTTCACTGTTATGTAAATCATTAATAATTAGTGTTTATAGAGAAAGTATGCATTGAAAGTAACGAAAATAAAATAAATGATAACGAGGAAACGAAGAAAACAAGAATTTTGCAACTAATTTTCTTATAGTTTAATAAATACGACTTAATAAAATTCTGTATCTAGACATTGAAATGCGACTTTCTATTCTTATTAATGACACATTTAGGAAAATTTGAATATTTATTGTAGAAGAAAGCGTAAAAAAGAGTTGCAGCACTTGTTATTAGACTGTGCTTATACATTTTCGTACTTTGCGATCAGTTGTAGAGCAGTATTGGATTACCTGTGCAGTTATTTTTGTTGTCCTCTATTCTCTCATTTCCGGATTATTAATCTTATAATGATTCCAGTTGTTTGTGAAGTTCTCTAAAATATATTTTATTAGATGTCCGGGTAAAACAATGAGAAATTGTAACTAAAATTTGACTCTACATCAGCAATAATTAATTGTACATTTCATTATTACTTTCGAACTTAGTCTCACCCAATGCCAGTAGAGGTCGCGCAAGACTGGAAACTCCGAACTTTGTCACAAGAGAGTGTGGATGTTCTCATGGACGAATCATTTTTAAAACAAGTTAATTCCGGTTTCTTTCATCTAACAGGTTGACTGAGATGGGGTAATGTTCGAGCGAACGTCTATTTTATCCAAGAGATAAAGATTTCTTTGAACAATTTTCTAAAAGATTTCAAATTTGAAATTTCACAAATATGAGTGAAAATTAATTTAATTTAATTTAATTTATATCAACATGTCAAAATAAAATGTAATATGAACGTTTTAAATATAAAATAATACTGTATTAATGACATTATGTTCCCAATGTTGGAGTTATTACTTAATACATTCTTTACTTTCCAATAATTTGTATTCCTATGTATATTCACACTTTTTAAAGAAATGAGTACTAACATTGTAGTACTGTCAGTGTTAAAGGTTAATTATATCAGGGTATTGATGAATACATGCAATGATAGGAGCATTATGGTAGAATTGAAATTCATGAGAAAAAATAGTCAACAATCTTAAATCTAGAAAGAGAAACATTTTTTTCTGAAGCTGAAGATGAAGATTTGTTGCTTGTTTTTACTGTCGTCCCTTATTTCAATTCATTAGCATTTGTTATATGACAGACTTTGCAGAAAGTATGTCCGTTTAAAAATGCCTCTCGTACCTGCCATTGTTTTCTCAATGCTTATTGTTGGGAATGTATTGCTACTAATGTACGAGATTATGTTATTTTTCGGCTGTTTGAAAACTATTACAATGTAAACTTATTTCTAATGTACTTTAATATCAGCAAACAAAACATAGTATATAATTGCATAACAGTTTACATTTTATTAATACATTTTACTGACACTCCGACATTTAATTTTTTAATGATATTGTTTCTTTTGGAGACATATTTAATTACGTTAATTTGTTTATATTTTATCTTTTTTGTGTAATAATATCTCTTTTTTTTCAACACATCGAAATTTTGTGCATAGCCAAACTCGTCATACATTTTTCGTGTAGAATCTGAAGAAATTTCTAAGACCAAGGAACTTTCATTATCAAAGCGCACGTGGAGAGTCTGCGTAAGAGTGAGAGGCATCAATAAAAAAATCGCGCAGCGGGAATTCGTTTCGAAGTAGTGTGGGTTCCGATTGCACCCGATAGATGGCAGGCGCGTCCAGCACCTCTGCGGGGGGAGCGCGCGCTACTGTCCGGACGCGAGGACTCGCAGGCCGCAGCCGAACTCGCTGCAAATGAAAGAACGCGGAACCAAGATCTCACAAGCTTCTATGTTTAATTATTACAAAAATGTTGGTTTTATTATTAGAAAATAAGAACATTTTTCTCATCTTACAAGATAGTATTAATGCCAAAGCTTGATATAAATGTTAACATTACACAATTTTATGTTCATTTGCTTCAGAATATAAGAAATTTCAGAATAATTAGGTACACTGGTTTAATTCGTATTTCTTTCTCCCAATTTATGAAAACTGTTTTATATATCGTGTATTAGTTCCTTCTCTTTACATACAATCCACAATTTGGTGTTGAATTCTAAATGTAATGAATAATTCGTTTAATGATAGATGATGCAAATGGCAAATAATGACTGTTCTCTGCTGGTTTGTAGTCTCTTTAGTTCGTTGATAAAATTTCCTGTTCTTGTATTGTTATGTGCAATGTTCATTCATATATTATGTTTACGTGATTATTGCCGGATCTTGTCTGTTGCCATTATTAAATTATTTCTTTCCCTATTTTAATTGCTTTACTCCAAAATAAAAATTTAACGAATCTCTCTTTTCAATACTTCAGACCATTGTGTTGGCGATTACGAATTAAACATTTTGATATTAATTTATTTTAATTTTTAAATTAACTATAATAAAATATGTCATTCTGTATTGATATTTGTAGTAGAATAAAACAGTAATATGTTTCAAATATATAATATATTTATATTTTTTCACTACTTCTGTTTTGTTTTCATAGGAACATTAACATTCAAAATTCTGTTATATATTAATGTTTGAATTAATATTTCGTATATTTACGAAGCGACATTTTTGTATTAATTTGCTTCTTACATAGTATACTAATAAGTACGAATATATTAATAGAATATTTTAGAAAAGACCGGATTAATTAGTACTGAGAAAAGAAAAAGAAATTTAGAAGAAAACAAGTTTTGGGAATATATGGAAAAGTTAACTTGTTATGGAGTTAACTTGTAACGAGTTGAAGCAAAGGATTTTAAGAGTGTCTCATACGAATAGTAAACAATAATAAGAATAACAATAGTTCGAGAGAATACACGTCTTGTAATACCTAATTCAGCGACTAGAAATTTATTTTCCATTTGCAATTATGATACTTCTTCAGACCTACATTGTTAGTCGTTCCCCCTGAATCCTTGTACGTAAACGAATGTCTTGAACATATGAAGCGTGAATAAGAACTGGCTACCTCAGGAAAGTAAAACTACCTCCATTTGATTTCTAATTGTTTCTCCCTTCGTAAGGATTGACGAGTAAGTATGCGCGAATAATTTTTTTGGCGTGCAAAGCGCGTGCTCCGCGCCGTTGAAAGAGCCGCGCGAACCGGCGGCGCCGCCCCCGAGAGCGCCCGCATCCCGGGCTGCGCGCCCGCCACCCGCCGCCCGCTGCCCGCCGCCCGCCGCCCACCGGAGCGCAAGGCGCCCGCCCAGGGAGGCAGCGCGCCACTCAAGCGCTCCGACGGCTTCCCACATTTTCTCGCCCGTAAGGTTGGCTGCATTGATTCAGGCTTGGCGGTATGTTGGCACCGTACTTTCTATATTGCTTTCTTGCACATAGTAAAAACAGAGTACGTCGATGCCGTGCAGAATCAGCATATATAAAATATATACCTCAATTCCATTGCGCCGGGCAGGCCGGCGGCGGCGGCGTCCGCGCAGGGCCCGGGTAATGGGAGGCCGGCCCCAGCACTAAAGGCAAAGCCCTGTGGATTTCATAAGGTTTATAAAGAGAACGGATGTGCCACAAATTTGTAACATTTTCTATTTTAGCCGTTGCTCATTAACTTTCTTTTCTTGTCTCCTGCCTCCGTGCACCCCACGCTCGTGCGTGGTCTTCGCTCCGTCCGCCGTCTCCCAACCGCCCTCGCCGGCGCCCCCGCCCCCGCCCCGCGTGCGCTCCGCCGCGCCGCCTGCCCCGCCCTCTCAACCCCGCCCCATCGCCCCGCCTCCCCGCCACAGCGCCTTCCCCGTTCTGCCGCCGCCGCCACGCCCCTCTTCGCGCCGCGCCCGCACCCCTGCACGTTATCCGTCATTATTGTTCTTTGCCTCTATCTCCCAGCCGCGCAGGCGCCCCGCGCGCCGCGCGAACTTTTTTCACTCCGTCCTTTTCTGCTTTCATTTCCATATCATTTTTCATGTCAGGCTTCTTGTTTCTTATTTTATGAACATTATTCTACATTTCACTGGAACTAAACGCTATTTCCTCTGTACAAAGTGTTCCCTTCTTCTTCCTCCGCCTCCAATACTTTTTCAACACATTTTTCTTTATGACTGATTTATTTTTTTATTATTTTCCTCTACGCAGTAATTTTCTCTATAAGTTTTTAATTTTACTACGATTGATTGTCTAAATTGTTATTTTTCTTGCATTTATCTTAGGACTTACTAATTGAGCTTTTTAATCGAGTCTGAACAAAATAATATTGTTGTTTTTTTGTTGTAAGAAGCGTGAGTCGATTTTTGTAGGGAGCGCGAAGCGACGGTGAGGGTGGCGGAAGTGGCGCTAGAAGCGGCTAGCAACTTCGCGCGCTTGCCACGGGGGTCGCTGCCGCCGCGGTTCCCGCGTCGCTGTGCCCGCGCCGCCACCCGCCCCTCTCCTCTGGCCTCTTCGGCGACCTCTGCGCCTCGGGCTGGGCCGCTCATAGTAGCGCCTGCTGCTCCCCACCCCAAATTGATCGCTCCGAAAAGCTTTCTTCCTCGCTGCTGAGAAGGCGGTCGAACAGCGCTTTTTCTTATCTCCCCGTCTTTTCTTTGCGTGATGGGGGAGACCAACAAACGATGAAAGTCCGTTTGAATGTTGATGATAATAAACGAATCGCGAAAAAATTTGGCACATTTTTAGAAGCACGAGCAGGAATGAATTTGCGTCTGATTAACTGCATTATTAATGCATGAAGAAGATCTAAGAATGCTAAATTCATTTCTTCAGCATTGGGAGACAAAAGGGAATATACATTTCAAATTTGACGTTCTTTTAGACACATATGTAATCAGGGAAGTATCAACGTCGAATACATTCTTAAGAAAGGAAAGATTGTTGAAGCACACTACAAATTCTGTTGACAGTGGAGAAAATTGTAATTATCATTAATAGATATTCAAATATTCTTGTGCATTAAAAATAATAGTATTTTTTTCAAGAATTTCAGCAAGAAACATTAATAAATAATATAGACGTAGTGCTGTTTTTCTTCAGGTTGAAGTATGGAGTATTCGTCTCAGAATGCTCATCAACGCATAATGATGTGATTTTGTTGTTGAGGACGTCTATTGCGGTGAAGTTACTGTAGCTTTATTTGCGTACTCACGTGCCCTTTTACTACTTCGATAATGAAAGGACTTCTCTTATTTTCAGTGTTATTTATATTTTCCTTTCTCTTCTTTGTACTCGTCTTCAACCTTGTCACATTTAATTGGATTTTTATGGTAATGCAATTCTACTTAACTGCACTCCACCTCTTCACTGACAGTACAGGAAAAGCAGTTTGAGTAGACACCGGGGATATAAATTACGACGTACCGGTATATAAAAAAATATTTATATTCCTTACAAAAAGGAACTTTCTTATCGGTTTTACCAAACTAGCTGAATTATTATACCTCCTATGAAATAGTGGAACGTATTTTCTCACATAGTCGAAGAAAAATATCCGAATTCTCAAATGGTAGTAACTTAACTGTGCAGTGAAATATATTTTAAAACTTCATTGAAGCGCTAAACATTTTAGACTATGAATGTGTAACCCGATCCAAGAAACTAATTTCTACTTTTGTTTTTGAGTTGAATCACTACTAAACACTTTTTCTGGTGTATTTCTATTTTCTTCGTGAGTGTTTGCAGCTTGAAAATGAGTACGGTAGAACACTGTATTGTATATAAGATAGGAATAGAATATTGTTCTCATAAGATAGGAATAGAATTTTCTTGACTCTTACCTTTTTTGGATTAATTTCTTATAAAATTGATTCCACGCTTTCTTTATTTTACAAATGCAAATCATGAAGGTTCAGTTGCAAAATAAAATGTGTCAATATTTTTTAAATGAAAATCATATCATTGTAGCTCTAGAAATACGTAAAATAATTTACTGCAAAAATGTCTTATTCCTATGCTAATATCAAAATTTAATTATTTAAAACCATATTTTCTCAGATATTATTACTATTTAAAATAAAACTTTGTCTAAACCTTTATATAAACAATACTACTCTCCTATTACTACAATTCAATATGTTTTGTGCTGCGTCTTGCGTCAATGTATCCTTTTGCTTTTAGCGAAAATGGAAATTGATTCCCCAATATTTTCTGTACTTTTATTCAAATTGTCCAAGAGAATAGACAATAGAGAAATGCTATTTTGCCTTTTTCTTTATTCTAAAATGTGCTGTGTATTCATTTTTTTCATTTTTTAAGGATTAAGATTGAAAGTAAATATTTCCACCAGACAAAGTGGAGCTCGAAAACAAATCCGTCAAACATTATTATTAGCTAAAGTGTATTCAACTAACTTCATACATTGTTAGTTTCATACTTTATTATATATGAGTATTTTCGACTGTTAAGAAATTCGAGGAGGCAACTGTAAACTACTGGAAACTTTCCATTTATTATTTAATATTATGCAAAGTCATAACAGAGTGGTGTAACGTAATTGATTGATAATTATGAATTATCGTTTAATAACGTAACTAAATTGATAGTTTTTATTGACGTATACGCAGATAGCTGTATTTAACAGTAAAATTCAAGTCGAGAGGTGAGAGTGTATAAAACATCTTTTAATGAAACGCTAGTAGTAGTAGTAGTAGTAGTAGTAGTAGTAGTAGTAATTATTTACCACTATGTTCGTTTCGACGTTAATTAGTAGTTATATAAAATCAGAGAATAAAAAACGTTACAAATTACTATTTTTAATACAATCGTTAGGAATGCCGTTGTAGTTGTCTTTACCCAATAAGAGAAAAACGCGTATTTCAAGTAGAAAAGTATTGATAAAATAATGTTTAAAAGGAAAAACACATTTAAATATCGGAACGAGAGAAATTGAAAAATTTCAAATGCACTTTAACATTTGCAGAAATTAATATGTATTTTCCTGATATTAAATTAGGCGAGGTGAAATAAAATTATATTAACAAGGTATTTTGAGAAGCGATATTAAAAGGTGAATCCAAAATATCAAATGAAATTTTATCTTCAATAAATAAAAAAGAAAAATGAAGAAGATGCCAGTAGTTCAAATATTAGCATGTTTACTTTCTATTTCATACTTTAAAAGCCTCTGGTTTCAGTTCAAACTTATTCTCTGCATTATAAACATTCCATTCACAGTACTGCTACAACCTCCGGTTGGCTTAGGGTTGTCATATCGACTGGCATTCATGCGTGTCAACCAGGCGTACTTAATTTTGTATCGCACCTCTTTTCATTCATGGACGTTGGTTTAGTTAAATCAATCAAATCGTTTATATAGGTCAACAAAGTTGAACCTGTTGATACTCTTTCTCTTCGAACGTGAGCTTCAATATAACATTATTGAATATTTCTCTAAAATACGGAAATTACGTCTAGGAAAAATCTCTCTGTTCAAAATTAGAGTCCGATTTTTTTTTACATTGGATAGTTCATATTCAAACATAAATGATAGACTCCATTTGAATAATTTTACTATAATTAATTCCATCGCATTAATTCCTTTTTATTATATTGAAAGTTTTGCTAATATTTGAAATAATTTTCTCAATTTTTTAGTAACAATAACTGTTTTAACTTCACGACGTCGATGACAACTTTCAAACAAAAAAAAACAAAAATATTGACGTATTTACAAAAAGTGCGCAACTGTAGATAGTCTGAAAATGGAAGTCCGAAGAAGTTTCGATGAGGAAAAAGGACAGATGACTAAAATTATCATGGACAGATTTATTATTTATTTATTTATTTATTTATTTATTTATTTATTTATTTATTTATTTATTTATTTATTTATTTATTTATTTATTTATTTATTTATTTATTTATTTATTTATTTATTTATTTATTTATTTATTTATTTATTTATTTATTTATTTATTTATTTATTTATTTATTTATTTATTTATTTATTTATTTATTTATTTATTTATTCATTTATTTATTTATTTATTTATTTATTTATTTATTTTACTGTTAATACCTTTAAAAATAGTGTCTTGCCGATTAGTTGGTTGGTTGGTTGTGATTCCGTGCTCGTCAACAACTTAGGTCATTAGTACCGTAAGTGTAGTGCACGTTTTTTCTCGAGAGATGCAGTGATCTTCCCCCGCTGGATGGCGAGATCCGGCGCCGACCTACCGCCGAATAGCGGGGTTTCCCCCTAACCAGGACTCTCCCACCAACGGGGCACGGCCCCAACCTGGACATGCTCTAAACTCCCGACCGGTCTCCCGGAATATGTGGTAGTGTAATGCATGTTAGTGTGTGTGTTGTAAGGGGAGATGATGGGACAAGAAAGAGGAAGGAAAGATCGCGCGCGGTCCGCGGCCCGTTTGTAAAGGGTACTGCTCCGGCATTCGCCTGGTGTTGAAACCACGGAAAACTACCGATCAGAGCAACCGGCCGCTAGAATTCTCCTCCAGACAGCGACTGAATTCGATCTAGCTGTAAAGCTAATGTCGAAAATCCTGCCGCTGACGGGACTCGAATCTAGGACCTCCCTGTCAGACGCTGCAGGCGTCTTGCCGAAATTTGTAGAAGATAACTGCCGGAGGGTCCCACGAACGTATCTTAATATTTAATCAATATCCAATTTTTCAAATACCTGTAAAATTCATTTACATACTTAAAAACGATTGATGAATTGCGTGAGTTGTGAAAAAATACGAAAATTAGAATTTTTCGTATTGGAATATTCTTTTATTTTTATAACCTCTTTTTCTGATTAAATTACTCGTACTGTAAGAAAAGGATACACAATGAAAATAAAGCGAGAAATAGCAGTTTTTCAGTCTATTTTCCGTGCATGGTCGTGAGGAAATGCTTATCTTTTCGTTGCTTACATTGAAAAGTGGAATTAATTTCCGCAAGTACATTGCTCTCCTGCTTAAATGAAAAATATAGAGAAATGTAGTGGACTGTCGGTTTACGTAGATATTTTGTTTATAAGTAACCGCACTCTACAAAAATTAAGTTAGCTAGTTCGCGGTTCCTCATTTTTGGAATGAATTGTTTTCTTCGCGGAACTTGCTTTTCGCATCAAACTGACTCCTTTTTAACAAAAGTACGCACGCAAACAATTGTATTTTTGACGATATTTAACAGTATCCATTAAAAAGTTATATTAGAAAGCAGAAAATATTAGTTCTAGTTAATTCACCGTACAAAATGTTTGAAAAATTGACTTTAATACCATAAAATATTACATTAACGAAATAGTAGTTACGATTCCTGAAAACAGTTACATTTTTATGATAATTTATACTATCTAAAAAACTCGGTTACAAATATATTGAAATAAAATATGTGCCTTCTGAAGGGTGAACTTACAAAATGATTGTCTTAGTGTTTATTTGAACCACATTTCTGTACTACTATAATACAGAAATTGTATTATAGTAATATTGTAATATTATAAATTAATTATTAATTATTTATTGATTTACGTCAAAAACAGTTAAAAGCTGTGTATGACGTGCTATGAGGGAAGTGAATATTGTGCACGTTTTCAAAATTCTGTGATCCCTACGCTAAGCCATATTAATGTATTATTATAAATATTATTTCGTTATTATTATTATTATTATTATTATTATTATTATTATTATTATTATTATTACTAATACTATTATTATTGTTATTATTATTCTAATAATACTTTTCTTGTAAGTATAATTTTAATTCTTGTAATAATAATTTTCTTGTAGCACAATTCCGTTTGCTACCAATTACCATCTTCCAGCAAATAATTTATTTTATAAAGAGTCATAGATTGTAACCTCGAAGAATAGAAAGGTGTACTGTGAAAAGTACTAATAATAGAGCAGGTGCACTAACAAATATACTATCGTCTCTGGATATCATTAACTTTGGTTACAATGAACCAAAGTCACTTGTCCCGATCCACATACATTACAAGAATACACTGGATGTTTCGGTTATATTTGTAATAAACTTACCACGTAGGCAGTAGTGGATTTCGGAAATACAAGTATGTAGTACAACTTAATAAATTGTAGTCAGAAAAAAATTCTTTGTCTCAGGACCAAGAATTCCAGTAACCTAGGATTTGGGGGATTTGAGTTTATCTGTCGGGGAATCTCCAGAGATATTTTTGTTACATTATGGTGGATAAAAGTGGTTGAGGGAACGTATCACTGAGAAATTTTTCTCAGCACATGTATGAAAATTGTCTCGATTCTGAATTCACGACTGTGAGTTTGACGAAAACTAGTGAAATCCCTTTTGGCTAAGTTCGGTGGCATGTCCGGTGAGACATGCTGTGAAGAATATTTTGTCTTCTAGAACAGAATTATACAAGCGTGATGACAAGGGGATACAAATAAAGAATGCGTCTCAACAATGCAGAATGTTCGAGGATGTGAAATTTGCACTAAAGCATTGTGATGTTAACAATATAAACCAATTGTAGAGAAAACACGGTTTCTGGAGAAGAAACTGTTAACATTATTACTAAAAATATGTATACAGCTGTCATAAAAATATTATTTTAATGACTATGACGATGACTAAAAAGCAAAATGAAGATGTTTAAATATTTAATTCGCGCCGTTTGGATATTTTACTGCACTTCTGAAATGACCAAATAAATCATCATAAAAAACTATTATATTTTGGCATTACCGCATTTAGTGAATCTCCAATCCACATTTAGTGAACCAAAAATTTTAGTCCTCTGAGGTTCACTATCAATTGAGTTGACTTTATTGAGTAAAATATACAGCACATGTATCAGTCAGCAATAGTCTTGGAAACGAAAATGAAGGTGGATTGCCTCTTGTAAGTGTGCACGTGTCGATGGCATGTGTGTATGCATTTGATAAAAATCGAAATAAATTCGGTTGTCTTCTATTATTTTAATCGTTACCTGACATGAAATGTGCAGGAAACAATTGAATACCAATGAACTATGTTTGAAAATTGTTATTAAATTTAAATATTGCTAAACTTATCAAAAGTGGGGCTTCGCGTTTTCCTATAAAAGTATCACTGTAATCCCGCCGGATTTAAAAAGGTCACTTTAAACACGAAAGGTCCGGTATAATTGCTAAAAACGTATTGTAGTACTTAAGTGGTGTCCCAAAAATATATAATAGGCAGATTCAAAAAAGAAATCCTTTTCTTTGAGTTAATTCTTACTTTTTCCATAAATCACGGGCACATTATACATCTAGGTGATTTTATCAAACAAGGCATATTTTCTATTTGTGGGCATGTCTGCTTGTGTTGCAGGCTCTCTTTCGGGAATCATTATTCATATAGTACTAATTCTTTCTTGTTTGTCTTTCAGGTTTCAAGGACGACACAAGAGACAACTCAGTCATTTTCTGCAGATTTAACAAGGTAATCAATATTTTTATTCATTTTTCACTATCAACGTGCCATTATTTCTTAAAATAATGGCACGTATGGAAAAATCTGTAACACAGTAAGCAGGCTCACAAGGCAATTCTGCTTACACTTTTTAAAAAAATATTTGGACTTCTAAAATACACAGACATTCATTGCGATTCGTTTCAACTTTTCGAATTGCAAGTCTCTTTTCTTAAAATTTATATAATTTAACAATATTGTTCTTGAATGAATAATTTTATCATTTTATCCAAATGTTTCCGAAGCGAGTTGTTATTAGTGATTCCGGGCGCGTAAACGGGTATGGTTGTTAGTCCCATAAGTTAAGTGCATTCTTTTTTTTTTTTTTTTTATATATATTTATTTTAAGTCGCATCAACGGCTAGGTCATTAGCGACTAAATAAATACAATACATTATATTTTACATTGTCAATTTTTAGTTTTTACAATATATAGGTTACAATTGAGGTTACAGTACAGAGATAATATGGATATAAAAACAAAACTTAAACGTAAAAATTACATAACTGTTAATTACTACAAAAAAGGAATAGAAAATTACGTTATTCTAATACAGTTAAATATTTCCTGAAATACCTATTTCATTACAAAATTTTAAAACATTACTTTGGTAAGTATTATCACTTAGAATGGCACTAAATCTTTCCTTATCAAAGAATTGAGGTCTCACAGAATTGAATTGGGGACATTCCTGGAGGATGTGATTAATGTTTAGCGGGCAATTGCAGGAGGTACATACTGGGATGGAATTTTTCTCTAGTATATGACTATGGGAAAATTTGGTGTGGCCGGATCTGATGCGTGAAAGAGTTATTTGTTCACGACGTGAGATTTTTTCATTAGTTTTGAGGGCAAAAAATTCACCAATTTTCTTATGCGTTGTGCTTGCTTTGAGATTGTTCCATTGGTTTGACCACATCTTTCTCATGACTTTGCCAATAAACTTCACGTAATCCTCAATTGTATAAGACATTTTGTTGTTTACTTTCTCTTCAAAGTCAATAAGCAACATAGGTGTGGGTGATCTGCGAATCGGAGTTCTTGCTTCTACATTCTTTGTAATGTGGATCACCACAGGTTGAATACACATGTCAGCTGTCTCTTTGCAGATTTCAAGCAGGTTGGTGAAGATTAATTGTAGGTAATTACTGGGTGAAACTTTAATGCCATTCGGTATATACGTTGATAAAATAATACATTTTTTAGTTGGGTTGGATTTGACAAGGTTCATTGACATTAGGAAAGCATAATTGTAAGCGCTATTTTTACTTGCAAAGTTCCTAAACTTGATATGAAAGGTCTTCCATGGAGATTGGATGTATAAGCCCATTCTGTCTGTTTCCAGCGTATCTTGGATGTGGATGACATCGCGATCTTGATATTTATTGAGAATCTCGTTGAGGATAAGATCAGCGTCGGAGTCGTTCAAGTTAGAGTTGGAGAGATTCTTGGGAAAGGAATCGACAGTAAATTTTGGTGTGACCCAGGGAGGATATTTAGGTGTTCTATACCTTCCCACCGATAGGTTTGGGAGGTTGTAGGCTCTGATTATATCTTTGGTGCTTTCGTAAAAGGTTTTTGGGTATGATTGTAGGTGGATGGGAGCAGATCTGATTGGTGGGTTAATATCATTGAGTATAATATTGTTATTGGATGAGGAGGCTTTGCTTATATATTTGATAGTCAGATAATCCCGTCGAAATTGCAGGGTTGGTTCCGAGGCTTCGATAAGGATGCTTCCTGTTGGCGTTGTCTGGAAACATCCAGTACATATCCTAAGCGCTCTATTATGTACAGGATCCAATTTTTTGAGTAGGTTCTTTTTGGCTTTGTTATATATTATGCACCCATAGTCGATTTTACTACGAACAATAGCTTTGTAAGTGAGGAGCAAGGTATGTTTGTCTGCGCCCCAGTTGTTATAGTTCATGCATTTTAGTAGATTTGTTCTTCTTTTGACATCAGTGATGAGATCTTTAATGTGCTCCTTCCAAGTATGCTTACAGTCAAAAATAAGACCAAGGATTCTAGTTGAATAGACTCTTCTTATTGCTACCTCTCCCATTTTTAGATTAAGATCTCCAGCTATATTTTGCCTAGATATCAGGATGCATTCGGACTTGGTTGGAGATATTATGAATCCTGAGCTTAGCGACCATTTATGTATTGAGTTCAATGCATCTTGTGTAATTCTCTGTGTAGATGCGGGGTTCTTTCCTTTGCTGAGGATTATCATATCATCCGCATACTTGCGAATGATCGTAGGTGATATGATATACTGTCCAGCATCCTTAATTGCGATCAAAAATAATGTTACGCTTAGGGTGGATCCTTGTGGAAGTCCATTCTCCAGCTTGATTATTTCGGATAACTGGTTGTTAGCACTCACTTGAATACATCGATCACTAGTAAAATTCATGATAAAACTAAGAATGTTACCATTAATGCCGATATCTTTAAGTATCCATATAACTCGAGGTATCCAGACCATATCGTACGCCTTTTGGACATCTAGGTTGACGGCAATGACATGTCTGTTGTGGATGGCTTCAGTGATGTAGGTGTCCACGCTAATAAGATGTGAGTAAGTAGAATGCCCAGGTCTAAAGCCAAATTGATTATCTTCAATGATGTTATAGTGATTTAAAAACCATCTTAAACGTCTATCAATAATCTTTTCAATTATCTTACACAGGTTACAAATTAGGGAAATCGGGCGATAGTTAATCGGGTTGGATCTTGCTTTGCCAGGTTTAGGAATGGGGACAACAGTTGCTGTTTTCCATTTATTTGGGAAGGTTTTATTTTTAAACATAAAATTAAAAATATTTAGGAGGATTTCCTTGCCTTCTACAGGAAGATTCCGTATGAGGATGTTGGAGATACCATCCGGCCCAGGTGTCGAGTTATTTGTCACATTAATAACTTCGTTTACTTCCTGCATTGTTATTGGAACATTAAGTAGGTCAGAACGTGCCGATGGGTTTTGGAGGTAGTTGTTATAGGAGTCTTCAATTACATCTTTAACCTTCAAGAATTCTTTATCATAATTCGCTGAACTAGAATTGGATTGGAAAGTTTTAGCGAGCATGTTGGCAATTGTCGCAGAATCACTAATAATCTTGTTCTGAGATTGTAAAAAAGGGATGTTGTTAGCTACTTTATTGCCCTGAATGGACTTTATTTTCTTCCATGATTCAGACATGTTGCTGTTTATATTGATTGATGATACATAATTAGTCCATGATTTCTTTTTCGACTCTTTGATAATGCTTCTGGCGTGGGACCTAGTTTTCTTGTAAGCAGTCTTGTTCTCTAAAGTTCTTCTTCTTTTGAATTTATTGAAGGCACGTTTAGCTGCTTTGATAGCTTCCCGGCATTCGTTGTTCCACCAGGGGACTCTCTTCTTATTAGATTTAACCTGATAAGAATCAATAGCTTGGTATGCAGCTCCTATGATAATGTTGGTAAAATCTTGGACTATGTGATTGATGTCAGATTCATTCTCATCCAGATGAAAACTAGATGAGGCAGAGCTAACGATTTCTTGATACATGGCCCAGTCAGCTTTGTTATAGTTCAGCTTGCTGGTAGGAGGGAAAGGTGTGTCACCAGAGCCGGGTAAGTCAATATCAATAATGATTGGATAATGGTCACTGTCGTATGGATATTCAAGGGCGTTCCATGAGCATTTTGGAGCAAGAGGGGCCGATACCATTGTTATATCAATGGCACTAACTTTGCCGTTACTGGGATTGATGTGGGTGGGTCCTCCTGTGTTTATAATTATCAAGTCAGAGTCTTCTGCAAATTCTTCTATTAATATACCTCTTCTGTCGGTCTTAAATGAGCCCCATACTGGATGATGACTGTTTAAGTCCCCCAGAATCAATATGGGTTTTGGTAATTGTTTTAGGATGTCGCTGAGCTCCAAGTAGTCAAGTTTATGGTTGTTAGGGATATATAAGTTACATAAATTGATACAAATAGGTGCTACAACCTTCACCGCAACTGCCTCCAAGTCAGATTTTATCATAAGGTTGTCAGCCAAAATTGAAGCTTTTAAATATATGGCTACTTCACCAGAAGCATGATCAGTGGTTCTATTTTTAAAGAAACATTGATAATTCTTAATAATAGCTGAGTGATTACCCTTGAAATTGGTTTCTTGCAAACAAATGATATCTGGGTCAAAATTGTTGCATAATAGTTGCAGATACTCAAGACGACAATAGTATCCATTAATATTCCATTGGAGTATCTTCATTTGTTTGCTTGAAATTTATTTAGCAAGGGGGAATGGTGTTTTTTAAGAGACCTGAGTTAAAAAATTTAGTGTCATGTAGTTTCCATACTGGATTCAGACTCAGATGTGTCTGATTCCGGTAGGTGTTTCTGCAGTTTTTTTATTAGTCTGGTGACTCTGCCTTTGATAATTCTATCCTTTAATACAGGGTAAATGTCATTGAGCATTTTTATAACGGCTGGAATATCATTAGAATAGTCCTTTACTATGGTTAGAGGATCAGCAGAGCCCAGAGTATTTTCTAGTAGTAAGTGTAATTGATTTGCTGACAGAGGAAAAGAGTTTTGATTCATTTCAAGCAGATCTTTAGTTGGGCTGAGCATGTCTTCAAGTGTTTTATCAGGATTGCTATCTTGGTCCAGTTCTTCATGTTTTGAAGAATTCTTTTTCTGTTTCTTTTTTTTTTAGTTTTTTTAACATTATTATCTTCATTATTATCTTTAACATCATTAGTTGCTTCTGATAGGGAAGAGGATTCATTGGGGAGGCTTCTTTTAAGAAGGGGAGGAAAGTTCATAGGGTCACTGGTGGAGGGGGCAGTGGGTGTTTCAGTTATGGTAGGCTGCACTTCCATATTATTAGAAGAGATAGTTGGTTTGTCTGTGCTGGGAGTGTCCAGAAGGCAATTCTCTTTGGGGAGATTTTGGGGGCAGTTACTAGCAGTATGGCCTTCCATTTTGCAGTTGAAACAAGTAATGTTTTCAGCCGAGAAAAAGATTCTATATGGTGTACCTTCATATACAATCACTGATGACTGAGGGAGTTTGTGAAGTTCCTCAGGTTGGATAAATGTTTGCCTTCTGAAGCTCATAATGTGACTGAGGTTAGGGTCAGACAGACCAGCTCTGATGAAGGATATACTGGAGGTAGTTTTAATGTCATGATTCTTGAAAATATTTGTGATTTCCTCGTTTGGAATAAAAGGGTATACATTTGATATTATGATTCTCTTGAGTTTGTTAATTAGGGGTCTCACATTAACAGTAGTATTTTTAATGATCAGAGTAGAGTATTTGTTAGTTATAAGGTCAGCATTGGTCTTCGAGTTCAGAAACACACATATTCTGTTATTGGATATTCTTGATATAAAAGTAATGGCACTGGGGGGAACAATTTCGGTTAGTTTACTTATATAGTCTTTGACAGTTAGATTTTCGCATGCGTCCAGTAGTATAGATTGTTCTTTTGATGGAAAACTCACGGTATTTGCAGCTCCGGCGTACGACTTCGTGGGTTGATCTTGGAGGTTAGGTGACGGATTCATCTTGACGTTGTCTGGTACTGCTTTATTCATGTGGATACGTTGAGCCAGCCGACAGGCCGGCCAGAGAAACGCTGTACACTGCTTGGAACACTGATGGCACTTTAAATAACACTGTTAGGTAATATTAATACTGAAGTGTTTTGGTTCGGAGATATAGTGTATCGATAAGCTGATAGAGCGCAGCAGTAGTTGTTGCCTCTAACGCTGTCGAACTACGACT